>JACCEG010000637.1:26906-38835 GCA_014065205.1 Tuber brumale | reverse complement strand
CTCGGTGCGATCGGCTGGCACCCTACTGCTACCACAGGCTGGCACCCTACTGCTACCCCCCCACCTTAGCTGGCACCTTACTGCCTACTACACTTCCTGCTGGTCTCGGACCAGTACCACCCCCCCTAGCTGGTACCTTACTACCACCTCTTCCTGGTCAGCACTCCGTCTGCTGGCCCCCCCCCCCGGTCCGGATTTCCGGCGGACCTCTGGGGTTCTTGGGCCCTGCCACAGGCCTTCCGGCGGCTTCGGTTGGGTTTCTCCAGCTTTTGTTTCCGTTACCCCTGTTGCCCAGGGTAAATCTATCCTACTAGTGCTCGGGGCCGGTTCTATGATAGCGACCTCACTATGTCTGACTAGCTTAGGCCACTTGGTGTTCCTTCGGGTTCGGTTTATGGGTTTTCATTAGTTTGGGCTTTCCTTCCGCTATTTTGGTTGGTTTACTCTTGGGGTTTGGGATTTCTCTTATGTCGCGCGTCTGTGGAGGCTTTTGGGTTCGTGTATACTGTAGCGGTTGTGGTTAAGGGGAGTTTTTTACACCGACTGGCCTTGTAGTTAGACGGTTTTTCTTCAGCCTTTCTGAGCCGGGGCAGGGGTGGAGGTTTAGGTCTACATAGCTTGCGCTGACATGACCTTGTTCCTTAATACTAAATAAAACAAGATCAAAAAAAAAAAAAGAAAAAAATTAATAACTTAGTCACACTTACGGGGCCGACCTCCTCGCACCAACACTGGCTACAATGGACAAGATGTCCGTCATATGGAACAGAGTGATGCGGTGGGTGACAAACTGCTTCACCTCGACCCCCACTACCATCCTGGCTATTGAGGCAGGCCTTCCGCCCCTTAGCCTACTAATCCCCCACAAAAGAAGAATGGCTGCGCTACGACTGGCCTGCTCCTCCCCCGCATACAACCCGGCCTCGGCTAGGCTTCCCCCTGACTTCCCCTGATACACCTCCCACCCGGGAAGGACCCAGCATCGGGAACTCCTCGTGGGCCAGAAGCAGAACTATGTTCCTCTAGGTTGGGGCCAGTACAAGGCCGAACAACCAATGAGAAGACACCTCCCGATTGATTCACTAGCACACCTTCTCCTGCCCATGGTGAGGGGGGACGAGCCCCTCCCGCCGGCCTACCTGGCTTTAGAGCCAGGGCTAACCCCAATGCCCCCTACGAACTCGCGCTACCAGCTGCTTGAATCCTCCCTGAAGGGGAAGCTCCTGGCTGACTGGATTCACCTGGCCCCACCCCAACCGTACTACCAATACACACCATCGCTAAGACCCCATGCCTTCATGGGGCTCGCCCGCTTCACAGCTGGACGGATACATCAGGGTCGCTCTGGGAAGAGCTACCTCGCAGCCCATCTCTCCTGGGATGACCAAGGTTCCTCCCCCGTCTACACTTTCTGCGAGGAGGCAGACGAGACGTTTCCCCACGCAATACTACACTGCGCGGCCAAAGCCGACAAGAGGGTACTTTACCTCCATGGAGTCCCCGACATCGCCCAAGGCTCACCTGTCTGGTCCTCTCTCCCGGCCATCATCGGCCTCGCCAACTACATCCCCACCACTGGTACCGGGTTCCCGCCAGCCATGCCGCCGATTAGGCCACTTTCGCCCCGTGACCAAAGGCCTCCCACCTCTGCTGTTCTGCCTTGGTTTATATACTTGCTTTATGAGGTTTCTTGTTGCTTTTGTGATAGGATATTTTATTTATTTCTGTACTGATTGGAGTGGTCACCGTAGGAGGTGCTTGTGACGAATTTGTCATTTTGGAGATTTGTGCCGATGGTTTCTTTTGTTTGTTTGTTTGGAATTAAGGTTTTCTTTTTGCAATAGCTTATGCTGCATGCACGTTCTTGTACCTAACAAGTAATATATGATATAAAAAAAAAAAGAAAAAGAAAAAAAAAGAAACAATAACTGAGTCACGCTTTTCATCACCTTTGATGGCTGCCAGACACCAAGGCAAAGGTAAGGGGGCCGCAAACCCTCTTGCACCCCCTTTTCAGCCCTCCTCTTCCCAAAACCCAGCCTCGCCTGAGGATACTCAGATGGCTGAGGATGCTCCATCACCTGTCCACACAGTCGGCACAGCTGTCCACCTCTCAGAAGAGGAGGACACAGGATCAGACTCCCTTACCACTCATGTCATCCAACTCAGAAACGACCTCAACTCCATGATAGCCAGATACAAGGTTATGCAAATCACCCATTCTGCCTTGGAGAAACACATGCGTGTTGTCCAGGACCGCCACATCCGAGATCCTGAAGAGTTGAAAGCCATGGTTACCAATCTCACCAACCAAGTTGCGCATCTCCAGTCCCAACAGCTCAAACAACAACCATCAACCACCCACCAATCCACCCTACCCCCACCTCATACCAGGCAAACCTGGGCCCAAAAGGCTTCTAAAGCCCTCCCAGTCAAACCTGCAACACCCCTAGCAAAGAAAACCAGCCCCTCATCTCTCCTCACGAACCGCGACCATACGATTGTTGTTGAAAGAGATGGAACAACACTGCCAGAAGACACCAACTGCCTTGCCATATGCGATACGTTCAACACAGCCAACAAGAAACAACTGGTATCCAACATTGAATTCACCCCCAACCACAACGTCCTCCCTATTACAAAAGACAACACACCTGCCTCTACCATACTCAAAAACCACCGCTTTGCCATTGAGGAGGCTATCAGAGCCACCATACCTGCTGCTAACAGCCTCAGAAAGGATGAGGTCTTGCAAAAGGTCATCATCCATGGCATTCCCACTACTGTTACCTTTCCTACCATCCAAGCTGAGGTTGAAACCTTCAACCCAGGCACTCACCTTCCCCACCCTCCCAGGTGGCTCACCACTGAAGCCCAGTGTCAGAACAGGGCAGCATCAGCCATGGTTCTCACCATTGCCGGCAAAGACTCTAGAGAAATAGCCCGTAGCACAGGCCTCTCACTCTTTGGTAGGAAGCTCAAAGTGCAGCGTTATCTCTGCTTTGACCCTGACACCCAATGCTCCAGATGCCTTGAATTCGGTCACCATCCTTCTCAATGCACCAAAACCCCCCAGTGTACTATCTGTTCCCAGGAACACCCAGCTTACCTTCACTCTTGCTGCAGATCAGACTGTCCCACTAAAGGCAAGCCGTGCCTCCATACTACCATCCTTTGCCTCAACTGTAGCAACAATCACCTGGCCACCTCCAATGAGTGCCCCACCTACCTTCACGCACACCAGGGAGCAACTGACCGGTTGAACAGGGCAGCTTAGGTTTCAATCACTTGTATTTCTTTTATTTGTTAGTCTTTAGGCGGATGAGAGGACTTTGTTTTTAATTGTTGTTGTTTGTGCTTTGGCCGTGGGTGACCATTCAAAAGTTGACACTACCATTTAGGAGATGTGATTTCTTGACGTTCAAGTTTGTTGCCTTGATAAGTTGTATGTTAGTGCCGCTTTATAGCCTCTGGCTCTATAAGCGAGACAATGATATATAATAATAATAATAATAAGGGAATGATGACTTGCCCCGGTGCAAGTTGGCACGCCCCAAGGCTCTCCTGTCTCTCCTTTGTTATTTGTGATTTATGTTTCTGAATTGCATGTTGCTATACCCCGAGGGGTAATTTTTTCCTATGTTGATGATTTTTCAATTACGGTTTCTACTGCTTCCTATAGGGGAAATATCAGGTACCTTCAATATGTTTTTTCTTTGCTTCAGACCCAGGCAGCGACGATTGGAGTTTCCTTTTCAATCCCCAAAACTGAACTTATCCACCGGAGGACACCCCAGGATAGGTCCCTGGTCTCTAATCAACCCATAGCTCTCAACGGCTTCGTCTTCCCACCATCCTCCTGCCTCAGGTGGCTGGGGTATTGGTTCACCCCAACCCTGGAAACAACAACTCACTTCACCAAAAGACTCACGCTAGCCTCAGGGGCCTTTTCCGCCATTAGAAGACTCGCCCCTCCAGGGATTGGAATCCCTCCTCACATGTGCCGCAGATTGGCTATGGGCCTCATCCTGCCTATCCTGACCTATGGGGCTGACCTCCTCGCACCAACACTGGCCACAATGGACAAGATGGCCGTCTTATGGAACAGGGTGATGCGGTGGGTAACGAACTGCTTCACCTCGACCCCCACTACCATCCTTGCTATCGAGGCATGCCTCCCGCCCCTTAGCCTGATGATCCCCCACAAAAGAAGGATGGCTGCGCTGCGACTGGCCTCCTCCTCCCCCGCCTACAACCCGGCCTCGGCTAGGCTCCCCCCTGACTTTCCTTCATACATCTCCCACCCAGGAAGGACTCAGCATCGGGAACTACTCGTGGGAAGAAAGTAAAACTACATCCCGCTGGGCTGGAGCCAGTACAAGGCTGAACATCCCATGAGAAGACAGCTTCCACTTGACTCACTAGCACACCTCCTCCTACCTATGGCGAGAGGGGACGAGCCCCTCCCCCCGGCCTACCCGGCCCTCGAACCGGGGTTGACCCCAATGCCCCCTACAAACTCTTGCTACAAATCGCTTAAAGCCTCCCTGAAGGGGAAGCTCCTGAATGACAGGATTCTCCTGGCCCCACCCCCGAGATACTACCAATTCAGGCCCTCGCTAAGGCCGCACGCCTTCATGGGCCTCGATCGCTTCACAGCTGGTCGAATACACCAGGGACGCTCTGGGAAGAGCTACCTTGCAGCACATCACTCCTGGGACGACCAAGGGTCCTCCCCCCTCTGCACTTTCTGCGAGGAGGATGACGAAACGTTTCCCCACGCAATCCTGCAATGCTCGGCCAAAACCGATAAGAGGTTACTCTATCTCCATGGGGTCTCCGACATCGGCCAAGGCTCGCCACTTTGGTCCTCACTTCCTGCCATCATTGGCCTCGCCAACTACATCCGAACCACGGGTACCGGATTCCCGCCACCCATGCCGCCAATTAGGCCCCTTACGCCACTTGCGCCCCCCGGAGAAGGTTCTTCGGCCTCCGCTGCCTTGCTTTAATTTTTATACTTACTTTATGAGATTTCCTTTATTGTGCTTGATGAGAGATTTTGTTTATTTCTTTACTGTTTTGAGTGGCCACCGTTGGAGGTGCTTATGACGAATTTGTCATTTTGGAGATTTGTGCCGATGGTTTCTTTTGTTTGTTTGTTTGGAATTAAGGTTTTCTTTTTGCCATAGCTTACGCTGCATGCACGTTCTTGTACCTAACAAGTAATATATGNGAAAAAAAAGAAAAAAGGAAAAAAAAAAGAAAAAAAAACAATAATAATGATAAGTCGCGACTGCTCCAGACATAGCAGCCTAAGTAGTAAAGGAAGCAAACTGCCCCCACCCGCTATGCTTCAGCGCCTCGGTTAACGCCAGAGGTTCCCTCACCCGCACGACCCTCTCCCTACAGACCCCCGCTACCGCATACACTCCATAATACGACGGTTTCGCCGCGAGGTTAAACAAGGCGTTCCCAGTTGGAGAGAACCCGTTCCGGCCGCTTAGGCCGGCCCCCAAGGAAGTCCAATTGGCCATCCATGGCTGACCCATCCCCTTCCTCCCGTCGGAACGAGAGGAGCTCCGCTCTGAGCTGGGAAACTCTATCCTAAACACAAGCGGTGTGACAATCTTCTCTGCAAAATACCTGCAGCCGAACCCTGAAATCACGGCCACTAAAAACTCTACCTCGATTGTTGTTTCGGTTCCTCTTACTGGCGTTGTGAAGATAGGAAGGACCATCTACCTATACTTAAAGCCCCGCAAAGTGGATGTTTGCCACTCCAAAAGCCGCTACATGTAATGCCGCAGGTGCTGGAAATTTGGACATCCCTCTCCTATGTGTAAGGAGAGCAGCTCAGTCTGCCCACTCTGCTCTGGCTCCCACCCCCGCTCAGCCCATCGGTGCACAAACCCTACATGTCCCAAAGACGGACACCTGAAGGCTGTAGCTGCCTGCTGCCTCACTTCACCCTTGAAATGCCCCAACTGTTTAGGGGACCACTCTGCGACCAATAACGACTGCCCCTCCCGACCCAAGCCAGTGGCCAGGGATGACCTGCCACCAGCCCAAGAGGAAGAAGGGATGGACACCGACGAGGATAACTCAAGACCCGCCACCCCCAAAGGGAAAGGCAAACAGACTGATACTAGCTTTGAGGAGACTCCACGCCAATCAACCTCCCGAACCCTCCCAATGAGGCTGTTTAAAGCCCCAATACCCAAACGAGTCGGCCCTCCCCCCCCGTGGGCTGATACGTTCTCTTCTGAAGACCCCATTTCAGGTGCATAAAGGTGGAGGACTCTACCTGTACCCCGCCCATAGGGCCACCTCCCCCACCCTGTCTTAAGCAACTTTTCTTTGTTCAACATAACTGCCTGGGAAGCCGGGATGTGTTTCTTTCACTGTTTAATAGCTTTCAGTCTCTGAAAGCCCCCCCACAGATAATACTGTTGCAGGACCCCCCTGTGTACCGCAACAGGCTCCCCACTTTTGCATCTTTTAAATCATTCACTCCACCATTTAAACAAGGGACACCTCCCAAGGCGGCTACCTACGTTTACATGGATTTTTTGAATGTGTTTGCTGTACTTCCTATGTTTTTTAACAGGCCTGATTTCGTGGCCATTGATGTTTATTCTCGCCTAGGACTCTTCGACTCCAAGTACTCACAGTTCAGGGCATGCAACCTATACTCGACGGTTGGCACTTCCTCTGGAAACAGAACAGTTGACCCAGCTACATGCTTCCCTCTACACCCCTTCCCCACTCTTGGGGCAGGTGACTTCAACATCCACCATCCACAATCTGATCCCCTGCAAACCATTTCTTCGAATGAATTTGCAGCTTCCAGCCCATACTTTGAGAAAGCGCAAGACAATGGCTTCGAACTCTGCAATACCCCCGGAGCATACACCAAATTTCCATTTGACCACATCACCAGGCCAGGGGTTATTGACCTGGCCTTCATCAACTCACCCCTCATTTGCTTCTTACAATCTTGGTCGACCCGCCTACCAGCGAAAGGCTCGGACCACCTCCCAATCTCTATCATGTTCATGGCACGTTGAATAAGGCCACTACCACAAACCCCATACCGGGACATGACAGACTGGACAACTGCTGCAGAAAAACTGAAAGGACTGTCGGTTCCGCCGCCGCGCCCCAACCCCAATGACCTCGATCTAGACAACTGGCTAGAGAGACACCAGTTAACACTCACCAAAATGCTCAAAGCCTGCACCCCAACCAAAAGGGTCTCCGTCCACTTGAAACCCTGGTGGGACATCAAAATGACCCACCTGAGACCAGCACATCACCGGGCCTCGAGGGAACACAGGAAGGACCCCACGGTACAATCCCTAGAAGAACTAAGATCCCAGCGCAACCGGTACTTCAATGCAATTAAGATCGCGAAAGCCAAATACTGGAAAGAATTTCTAGCCAGAGTGACACCACCGACAGTCTGGAAAGCCAAGAAGGCGGCCATGGGGAGAGATGAAGACAGATTCCCTGACCTGCCGGACGCAAACTCCTCTGACAAAATCAACGAAGCTCTGCTGAACCACGTCTTCCCACCAAAACAGCCAACGCAATCAGTGGCCTACCCAAGATTCGACCCCAAACACGCACAACTAGCCCCCGAACAGATCTCATCTGCCCTCGGCAAATCCTGGAATACCTCAGCCCCGGGCCCAGACCAAATCCCATACGGGATCTGTAAGAAAGTCCATACCATCAACCCAAACATACTCACGTCTCTTGTCGCCCCCCTCTTGGTATATGGACACCACCCGAAGTGCCTTAAGATATCTAGCGGGGTGGTCCTACCCAAACCAGGAAAACCAGATTACGCCACCCTAGCCTCGTTCCGAATTATTGTTCTACTTGAAACCTTCGCGAAGATACTGGATAGGATAGTAGCAACCCGCCTCTCTCTTATCGCCGGGGAAGTGGGGCTTCTGAATCCCAATCAATGCGGTTCACTAGCCTGCCTTTCAACCTTTGATGCCACTGCTGCCCTAACCCAGGAAGTTAGGGCAAGACAAAACCCCTCCTACAAAGCCTCCTCCCTGTTTTTGGACATAAAGGGAGGGTTCGATAATGTTTGCGCTAGCCTTCTTACAGCTAAACTCCGAGCCAAAGGGACTCCTAAATACCTGGTAGCCTGGGTTCGCTCCTTTCTTACAGAGTGTTCATGCCGCTTGTTGTTTCAGGGGGCCCCAGGGGTTTTTTCTCCTGTTCAGGTGGGGACCCCTCAAGGATCACCTGTTTCACCTTTGATATTGGTGATTTATGTTTCTGAATTGCATGTTTCGATACCCCGCGGGGTGATTTTTTCCTATGTTGATGATTTTTCCAGTACAGTTTCTACTGCTTCTCATAGTGGGAATATTAGGTATCTTCAATCTTGTTTTTCTTTGCTTCAGAGCAGGGCAGCCCGGATTGGTGTTTCCTTCTCAATCCCCAAGACGGAACTAATACACTGGAGGACGCCTAAGGACAGATCTCCAGTCTCCAATCAACCGATATCTCTAAATGGCTTTATTTTTATACCTTCCGCTTCTTTAAGATGGCTGGGGTACTGGTTCATCCCCACCCAGGAAACAACTACACACTTCACCAAACGACTCACAATGGCCTCTGGGGCCTTTTCTGCTATGAGAAGGCTTGCGCCTCCCGGGATCGGAATGCCCCCCCACATGTGCCGAAGGCTTGCTATGGGCCTCATTCATCCTGTCCTCACGTATGGAGCGGACCTCCTGGTACCAACACACGCCACGACGGACAAGATGTCGGTCCTGTGGAACAAAGTGATGAGATGGGTTATGAATTGCTTCAGCTCGACCCCAACGACCATTCTGGCCATTGAGGCCTGCCTCCCCCCCCTGAATCTGCTTATCACCCACCGGAGAAGGATGTCGGCACTTCGTCTGGCCTGCTCCTCCCCTGCCTACAACCCGGCATCAGCCAGGCTCCCCCCAGACTTCCCCTCCTACACCTCCCACCTGGACAGATCCGTACACAGGAAGCTGCCCAAGGGGAGAACCCAAAACTGCGTCCCGCTAGACTGGCGCCAGTACAAGGCCGAACTGCCAATGAGGAGGCACTTACCCATTGACTCGCTGTCGCACCTGCTGCTGCCGGCCATGAGGAAAACCACAACGTTCCCCGCTGCCTGCCCTGTCCAGGAGCCAGGGCTGGCTCCGCTACCTCCCACCTCATCGAACTACGAAGCTCTCAAGGCCTCACTACAGAACAGACTACTGGAAGACTGGACTCACCTGGCCCCACCCCCTCTCTACTACCCATACAAGGCCACATTAAGGCCACACGCCTTCATGGGCCTCGACCGCTTTATAGCGGGACGCATACACCAAGGAACAGCTGGGAAAAGCTACCTGGCCGCTCACCACTCCTGGGACGACCTCCAGTCCTCCACAGACTCCGTTGCCGTGACAACCACAGCAGAAGAAAAAACCGCACCAAATTTCTTGCCGAGCTTCCACCTCATTGGTTGACAACCATTCCTCACCGCTTCATTCCTTCACTTCAAAGACTTTTGAACCACAAAGCATCCCCCCTCATTTGTGTTTTATCACCTTTTTCAATTGAGTCCCTTTTCCCAACCCTCTGATGTCTAATAGACGTAGGGGCAGAGGGAGGGGTGGTGCAAACCCCTTTGCAGCCCCCTTCAACCTACCTATTCCACCTTCCAACCCAGCCTCGCCTGAGGACACACGCATGGAGGAAGAACCAGGCTCTCCAGTCCAGACTGTGCCTGCTCCTGCCTCTACCACCTCTGCAGAAGATTATTCTTCCATCCATACGTTTTCACCCAGGCCTTTGGCTGAAGGCATCTCCAACACCAACCTTGGCATTTCACTTCGCACTCAACACCTTGAAGATGGCTTCCAGGCCCTGCAGAAACACCTCTTGATGGTTCAAAACCGCCATATTACAGACATCCAAACACTTTAAGGCCAAGTTGCGCACCTCACCTCTCACGTTGAACACTTGCAGTACCAACTCCACCACCAACAGCCCCCCCCACCACAACAAACCACTTTGCCCGCCCCCCCACAACAACAAACCTGGGCCCAAAGAGCTACCAGAGCAGCCCCAGTCAACTCCTCTGCCTTTCCACCTGCCAAAACTTCAACCCCAGCTGTTTTGACCAAACGCGACCATACCATTGTCATTGAAAGAGATGGCTCCATCCTACCTCATACCACCAACCCCCGGACCATTCGCGATGCAAGCAACAATGCAATCAAGAAACCTCTTATTGCTAGAATCGAATTCACCGCGAACCAACATGTCCTCCTCCTCACCAAGGATAACACACCTGCCACCTCGGTCCTCAAAGCGCATCCTTCTGCCATTGAGGAAGCAACTAGAGTTACCATCCCTGCAGCCGTTGGCCTCAGAAAAGACGAAATCTGGCACAAGGTCATCCTCCATGGCGTCCCCACATCCTCCACCTTTTCCACTATTCAATCTGAGATTGAAGAATTCAACCCAGGCACCCACCTTCCATGCCCTCCTAGATGGCTCACCACCCCAGCCCAACGTCAGGATAAAGCAGCATCAGCTATGGTCCTCACGCTTGCCGGCAAAGACTCCACAGATAAAGCCCTTAGCAGAGGCCTCTCACTACTTGGGAAGCAGTTCAAAGTGCAACGCTACTTGTCCTTTGGTCCTGACACCCAATGCACCAAATGCCTGGCCTTTGGCCACCACCCTTCTCCGTGTACCGGCACCCAACATTGCAGCATCTGCGCCATGGAACACCCAGCACACCTCCACACTTGCGGCAGATCAGATTGTCCTACGAGACTCCGTTGCCGTTACAACCACAGCGAAAGAAAAAACCACTCCAAATTTCTTGCCTCGCTTTCACCTCATTGGTTGACAACCATCCCTCACCGCTTCACCCTTTCACTTTAAAGACTTTTCATCCACAAATCATCCCGCCTCATTTGTGTTTTATCACCTCTATCAATTGAGTCCCACGTCCCAACCCTCTGATGTCTAACAGACGTAGGGCCAGAGGGAGGGGTGGTGCAAACCCCTTTGCAGCCCCCTTCAACCCACCCATCCCACCTCCCAGCCCAGCCTCGCCTGAGGACACACGCATGGAGGAAGAACCAGGCTCTCCAGTCCAGACTGTGCCTGCCCCTGCCTCTACCACCTCTATAGAAGATCATTCTTCCATCCCTACGTTTTCACCAAGGCCTTTGGTTGAAGGCATCGCCAACACCAACCTTGGCGTTTCACTTCGCACTCAACACCCTGAAGATGGCTTCCGGGCTCTGCAGAAACACCTCTTGATGGTTGAAAACCGCCATATTACAGTCATCCAAACACTTCAAGGCCAAGTTGCGCACCTCACCCCTCAGGTTGAACACCTGTAGTACCAACTCCACCACCAGCAACCCCCCCCACCACAACAAACCACCTTGCCCGCCCCACCACAACAACAAACCTGGGCCAAAAGAGCTACCAGAGCAGTCCCAGTCAAATCCTCTACCACTCCACCAGCCAAAACTTCAACCACAGCTGGTTTGACCAAACGCGACCATACCATTGTCAGTGAAAGAGATGGCTCTATCCTACCTGATACCACCAACCCCTTCACCATTCGCGATGCAATCAACAATGCAATTAAGAAACCTCTTATTGCAAGAATCGAATTCACCACCAACCACCATGTCCTCCTCCTCACCAAGGATAATACACCTGCTACCTCTGTCCTCAAAGCGCATCGTTCTGCCATTGTGGAAGCAACTAGAGCCACCATCCCTGCAGCCATTGGCCTCAGAAAAGACGAAATCTGGCACAAGGTCATCCTCCATGGCGTCCCCACATCCTCCACCTTTTCCACTATTCAATCTGAGATTGAAGAATTCAACCCAGGCACCCACCT
>JACCEG010000637.1:5744-22969 GCA_014065205.1 Tuber brumale | reverse complement strand
CTTGGGAAGCAGTTCAAAGTGCAACGCTACTTGTCCTTTGGTCCTGACACCCAATGCACCAAATGCCTGGTCTTTGGCCACCACCCTTGTCAGTGTACCGGCACCCAACATTGCAGTATCTGCTCCATGGAACACCCAGCACACCTGCACACTTGCGGCAGATCAGATTGTCCTACCAAGGGCAAAGCATGTCTGCATACCACCATTAAATGCGTCAACTGTGGCGATTCTCACTAGGCTAATTCCAAGGAATGTCCCACATACCTTAAAGCGCACCAAGCGGCAACTGAGAGAAGGAACAGGGCTGTTTAGGGCGATTACTTTTTGTTCCCTATATTTGTTACGCATTTGGCGGATTGGAGGATTTCCTTTTGTCATTATGGCTGATGAGCTGGCCTAATCGAACGTTGCTACCTTTCAATGAGAGACGGGATATCTGACCGGCACCCTTGCGGGCTGTAATTTTTGTATGTTAGTTAGCTTCATAGCCGCTGCGGCTCCATAAGTGTAATGAGATATAATAATAATAAAAATAATAATAATAAAGATTGTCCTACCAAGGGCAAAGCATATTTGCATACCACTATCAAATGCGTCAACTGTGGCGACTCTCACTAGGCTAATTCTAAGGAATGCCCCACATACCTCAAAGCACACCAAGCGGCAACTGAGAGAAGGAACAGGGCTGTTTAGGGTTTTTACTTTTGTTTCCAATCTTTGTTAGGCATTTGGCGGCTTGGAGGATTTCCTTTTGTCATTATGGCTCATGAGCTGGCCCAATCGAACGTTGCTACCTTTCAATATGAGACGGGATATCTGACCGGCACCCTTGCGTGGTGTACTTTTTATATGTTAGTTAGCTTCATAGCCGCTGCGGCTCCATAAGCGTAATGAGATATAATAATAATAATCATCCAGTCCTCCACCCTATGCACCTTCTGCGAGGAAGACAATGAGACGTTCAACCACTCAATACTTCAATGCTCGGCTAAAGCTGATAAAAGCAGGCTCTATCTCCTTGGGGTTTCCGACAGCGGCCACGGCTCACCAATCTGGTCCTCACTTCCAGCCATCATTGGCCTCGCCAACTACATCCTGACTACTGCTACCGGATTCCCACCACCCATGCCTCCGTTAGGGCCCCTCTCACCTCCTCGGGAAGACCTACCCCCCCTAGCTGCCCTGATTTAAGCTTTACATTGTTGTTGACGAATTTTCTACGCTTTTATGTTGAATGTTTGATGATTTTCTTTACTATTTTGAGTGGTCACCGTTTGGGGTGCTGGGGACGGATTTGTTGTTTTAGAGATTTGAGCCGATGGTTTCTTTTGTTTGTTTGTTTGGAATTAAGGTTTTCTTTTTGCCATAGCTTACGCTGCATGCACGTTCTTGTACCTAACAAGTAATATATGATATTAAAAAAAAAGATAAAAAAAAAAGTAATAATAATAATAAAGGTAGAAGGAAACAAATTATAGTGGATGATTTGTGGATAAAAAGTCTTTAAAAGTGTTAGGGGAAGCGGTGAGAATTGGTTGTGCGCCAATGAGGTTGAAGCTCGTTGCAAGATTGGGCGTGGTTTTTTTCTTTCGCTGTGGTTGTAACGGCAACGGAGTCTTTACGAGCGTGGAAGAAACCCCGCGGCAATCGACATCCCGCGCCCTCCCAATGGACTTCTTCAAGGCCCTAATACCCAAACAAGTTGGCCCCCCACCCCCGTGGGCTGACGCGTTCTCTTCTCAAGACCCCATTACAGGTGCCTAAAGGTTTAGGACTCTTGCTGCACCTCGCCCATCGGGCCACCTCACCCATCCACTCTTAAGCAACCTTTCTTTGTTCAACATAACTGCCTGCGAAGCTGGGATGTGTTTCTGTCATTATTTAATAGCTTTCGGTTGCTGACAGCCCCTCCACAGATAGTTTTGCTGCAAGACCCCCCCGTTTACAACAATAGGCTTCCTATGTTTGCTTCTTTTAAATCATTTGCTCCGCCATTTAAACAAGAAACCCCTCCCAAGGTTGCCACCCATGTTTATTTGCATTTTTTGCATATGTTTTCAGCACTTCTTGGTTTTTTTGACCGGCCTGATTTTATGGCCATTGATGTGTATTCCGCCCTAGGGCTTTTCGACTCTAACCACGCACACTTGAGGGCCTATAAGCTTTACTCCACAGTTGCTACCTCCTCCGGGAACAGAACAGTCCACCCACTTACTTGCTTCCCCCAAAACTCCTTTCCCACACTGCTGGCCAGGGACTTCAACATCCACCATCCACAAGCTGACCCCCTAAGAAAGCTCTCCTCAAACGAGTTCCCCACCTCCAATCCCTACTTTGAGAGGGCAATAGACTCCAGTTACCAGCTCTCCAATACCCCTGGAGCATACACTAGGTTCGAGACTCCATTGCCGTTACAACCACAGCGAAAGAAAAAACCACACCAAATTTCTTGCCCAGCTTCCACCTCATTGGTTGACAACCGTTCCTCACTGCTTCACCCTTTCACCTTAAAGACTTTTCAACCACAAATCATCCCCCCTCATTTGTGTTTTATCACCTTTATCAACTGAGTCCCATTTCCCAACCCTCTGATGTCTAATAGACGTAGGGGCAGAGGGAGGGGTGGTGCAAACCCCTTTGCAGCCCCCTTCAACCCACCCATCCCACCTCCCAACCCAGCCTCGCCTGAGGACACACGCATGGAGGAAGAACCAGGCTCTCCAGTCCAGACTGTGCCTGCTCCCGCCTCTACCACCTCTACAGAAGATCATCCTTCCATCCCTACATATGCACCAAGGCCTTTGGCTGAAGGCATTTCCAACACCAACCTTGGCATTTCACTTCGCACTCAACACCTTGAAGATGGCTTCCAGGCCCTGCAGAAACACCTCATAATGGTTCAAAATCGCCATATTACAGACATCCAAACACTTCAAGGCCAAGTTGCGCACCTCACCTCTCAGGTTGAACACCTGCAGTACCAACTCCACCACCAACAACCCTCCCCACCACAACAAACCACCTTGCCCGCCCCACCACAACAACAAACCTGGGCCCAAAGAGCTACCAAAGCAGTCCCAGTCAAATCCTCTACCACTCCACCAGCCAAAACTTCAACCCCAGCTGTTTTGACCAAACGCGACCGTACCATTGTCATTGAAAGAGATGGCTCTATCCTACCTGATACCACCAACCCCCTCACCATTCGCGATGCAATCAACAATGCAATCAAGAAACCTCTTATTGCAAGAATAGAATTCACCACCAACCACCATGTCCTCCTCCTCACCAAGGATAACACACCTGCTACCTCTGTCCTCAAAGCGCATCGTTCTGCCATTGAGGAAGCAACTAGAGCCACCATCCCTGCAGCCATTGGCCTCAGAAAAGACGAAATCTGGCACAAGGTCATCCTCCATGGCGTCCCCACATCCTCCACCTTTTCCACTATTCAATCTGAGATTGAAGAATTCAACCCAGGCACCCACCTCCCACGCCCTCCTAGATGGCTCACCACCCCAGCCCAACGTCAGGATAAAGCAGCATCAGCTATGGTCCTCACTATTGCCGGCAAAGACTCCACAGATAAAGCCCTCAGCAGAGGCCTCTCACTCCTTGGGAAGCAGTTCAAAGTGCAACGCTACTTGTCCTTTGGTCCTGACACCCAATGCACCAAATGCCTGGCCTTTGGCCACCACCCTTCTCAGTGTACCGGCACCCAACATTGCAGCATCTGCTCCATGGAACATCCAGCACACCTCCACACCTGCGGCAGATCAGATTGTCCTACCAAGGGCAAAGCATGTTTGCATACCACCATCAAATGCGTCAACTGTGGCGATTCTCACCAGGCTACTTCCAAGGAATGTCCCACATACCTTAAGGCACACCAAGCGGCAACTGAGAGAAGGAACAGGGCTGTTTAGGGTTTTTACTTTTGTTTCCTATATTTGTTAGGCATTTGGCGGCTTGGAGGATTTCCTTTTGTCATTATGGCTCATGAGCTGGCCCAATCGAACGTTGCTACCTTTCAATATGAGACGGGATATCTGACCGGCACCCTTGCGTGGTGTAATTTTTGTATGTTAGTTTGCTTCATAGCCGCTGCGGCTCCATAAGCGTAATGTGATATAATAATAATAAATACACTAGGTTCCAATTCGACAGCAACACCAGACCTGGTGTTATCAACCAGGCCTTCACCAACGCCCCCCTCACACGCTTTTGACACTCCTGGTCGACCGGCCTCCCCGGAACAGGCTCAGACCACCTCCCTATCGCCATTGTGTTCACTGCACCCCTCACGAGAATTGCTCCTCCATCACCATACTGTGAAAGGGCGGACTGGGAAGTCATTTTTAGAAAAGTTGAAAGACTTGCAGTTTCCTTCCCCGCATCCCCACCCCACCGACCACGATCTAGACAACTGGCTAGAGAGGCACATGCTCACTCTGACCGCTCTTCTCAAATCATGCACCCCGACCAAGAAAATCTCAATCCATTCAAACCCATGGTGGAGTATGGAGATAACCCACCTCAGACAAGCCCACCACTGCGCCTCGCGAGTACACCGTGAGGACCCCACCCCAGTGTCCCTGGATGATCTTAAAACCCACCGAAATTGATACTTTAAGTCGCTTAAGAAAGCCATAGGCAACCACTGGAAAGACTTCCTGGCTGTGGTTACTCCGCAGACGGTCTGGAAAGCGAAAAAAGCTGCCAAGGGAAGAGAGGAAGTCCGATTCCCCGACCTGCCCAATGTAAATTCACCGCTTCAGATCAATGAGGCTTTGCTAGCTCACTTCTTCCCCCCTAAACCTGCCACACAATCAGTTGCCCATCCCCGCTTTGACCCCGAGCACCCACCACTAGCGCCTGAGGAAGTCTCCTCTGCCCTGGCGAGGCCCTCCAACACATCAGCCCCTGGTCCAGACCAAGTCCCATATAGGGTCTGGAACAAAGTCCACGCAATAAACCCCTCCCGCCTCACGTCTCCCCGCGCCCCTCTCCTCGCCTACGGACACCACCCGAAGAGCCTTAAGATGGCGAATGGGATCGTCCTACCAAAACTGGGTAAACCACACTACTCTACTCCCGCTTTATTCAGGATCATCGTTCTGCTTGAGACCTTTTCAAAGATATTGGAAAGAGTGGTGGCTACTTGTCTCTCCCTAATCGGCCGCAAGGCAGGGCTCCTCAACCCAAACCAATACGGCCCACTAGCCGGCCTCTCAACTTTTGATGCCACTGCGGCCCTAGTCCAAGAGGTTAGGGCGCGCCAAGACCCTTCCTCCAAAGAATCCTTCCTGTTCTTAGACATAAAAGTGGGATTTGATAATGTTTCCTCCAACCTCCTCACAGCCAAACTCAGTGCCAAAGGCACCCCCAAATACCTGGTTCCCTGGGTCCGTTCGTTCCTCACAGACCATTCATCCCACTTGTTGTTCCTAGGAGCGCCGGGGTTGTTTGCCCCGGTGCTAGTTGGCACGCCCCAAGTCTCTACTGTGTCTCCTTTGTTATATTTGATTTATGTTTCGGAATTGCAGGTTGCTATACCCGGAGCGGTGACTTTTTTCCTATGTTGATGATTTTTCAATTACGGTTTCTACTTCTTCCTACAGGGGGAATATTAGTTATCTTCAATATGTTTTTTCCTTGCTACAGAGCCGGGCAGCGGCGATTGGGGTTTCCCTTTCAATCCCCAAAACAGAACTAATCCACGGAAGGACACCCAAGGACAGATCCCCGGTCTCTAACCAAACCATATCTCTCAACGGCGCGGTCTTTGCACCATCTTCCTGCCTCTGGTGGCTGGGGTACTGGTTCACCCCTACCCTTGAAACAACCACCCACTTCACCAAATGGCTCATACTGGCCTCGGGCGCCTTTCCCACCATGAGGAGGCTCGCCCCTCCAGGGATTGGAATCCCCCCCCACATGTGCCGCCGGTTGGCTATGGGCCTCATCCTGCCGATCATGACATATGGAGCCGACCTCCTCACACCAACACTAGCTACTATGGACAAGATGGCTGTTATTTGGAACAGAGTGATGCGCTGGGTGATGAACTGCTTCACCTCGACCCCCACCACCATCTTGGCGATTGAGGCATGCCTCCCGCCCCTCAGCCAGCTGATCCCCTACAAGAGAAGGATGGCCGCACAGCGCCTGGCCTACTCTTCCCCTGCCTACAACCCGGCTTCGGCCAAGCTCCCGCCTGATTTCCCCTCATACACCTGCCACCCAGGAAGGACCCAGCATCGGGAACTCCTCGCGGGAAGGAAACAGAACTATATTGCTCTTGGTTGGAGCCAGTACAAGGCCGAACAACCCATGAAAAGACATCTTCCGATTGACTCACTAGCGCACCTTCTCCTGCCTATGATGCCCAGGGATAAGCCCCTCCCCCTGGCCCACAAGGCATTCGAACTGGGGCTGGCCCCGCTGCACCCGACAGACTCGCGCTACTGATACCTAAAAACCTCCCTGAGGGGAAAACTGCTGACCGACTGGATACACCTGGCCCCACCTCGACGCTACTACCAGTACAGACCTTCGCTAAGGCCTCATGCTTTCATGGGGCTCAATCACTTCACAGCCGGGCGGATACCCCAGGGATGATCTGGAAAGAGCTACCCGGCCGCACACCGCTCTCCTGCGATGACCAAGGGTCTTCCCCACTGTGCGCCTTTTGTGAGGAAGATGACGAAACGTTTCCCCATGCAATCCTTCATTGCTCGGCTAAAGCTGGCAAGAGGTTACTCTATCTGCATAGAGTCTCCAACGTCGGCCAAGGCTCGCCTATCTGGTCTTCACCCCCAGCCATAATTGACCTTGCAAACTTCATCCGAACCACAGGTACCGGGTTCCCTCCTCCCATGCTGCCAATCAGGCCTCTTTCGCCCACAAGGGAAGGATCTCCCTCCTCTGCTGCTCTGCCCTAATTTAGATACTTGCTTTATGAAATTTTGCTTATTGGTTTTGCGGGGAGGTTTTATTTCTTTCTTTACTGATTTGAGTGGTCACCGATGATGGTGCTGGTGACGAATTTGTCATTTTGGAGATTTGAGCCGCTACTTTCTTTTGTTTGTTTGTTTGGAATTAAGGTTTTCTTTTTGCCAGAGCTTACGCTGCATGCACGTTCTTGTACCTAACAAGCAATATATGATATAAAAAAAAAGAAAAAAGAAAAAGAGGAAAAATAATCCACAGCCCATGTACCTAACAAGTAATATATAATATAAAAAAAAAAAAAAAAAAAAAAAAAAAGAGATGAAGAAAAAGAAAAAAAAGAAAAAAGTAATCCACAGCCCATGGCAATTGCAGCCGTCAGAAGGCACGCTCCTGTGGGGATTGGAATCCCCCCCCACATGTGCCGCCGGTTGGCTATGGGCCTCATCCTGCCGATCCTTACCTATGGGGCCAATCTCCTCGCACCGACGCTGGCCACCATGGACAAGATGTCTGTCCTTTGGAACTGGGTGATGCACTGGGTGACAAACTGCTTCACCTCAACCCCCACTACCATCCTTGCTATCGAGGCATGCCTCCCACCCCTCAGCCTACTGATTCCCCACAAGAGAAAGATGGCTGCACTGCGACTGGCCTGCTCCTCTCCTGCCTACAACCCAGCATCAACCAGGCTGCCCCCAGACTTCCCCTCATACACCGCGCACACGGATAGGACCCAGCATCTAAGGCTCCTCGACGGCAGGAAACAGAACTGTATCCCCCTGGGCTGGAGCCAGTACAAGGCCGCACAACCCATGAGGAGACACCTTCCTATAGACGCACTAGCACACCTGCTCCTACCTGTGATGCGAGTGGACAAGCCCCTCGCAGCTGCCTACCCACCCCTAGAACCAGGGCTGACTCTGATGCCCTAGACCAACTCGTGCTACAAATCCCTTAAGGCCTCCCTTAGAGGGAGACTCCTGGCCAACTGGATACACCTATCCCCACCTCCACGATACTACCAGTACAAACACACACTGAAGCCCCATACCTTCATGGGGCGCGATCGCTTCGCAGCTGGACGAATACACCAGGGATGATCTGGGAAGAGCTATCTCTCCACACATCACTCCTGGGACGACCAAGGGACCTCCCCCCTCTGCCCCCTCTGTGAGGAGGATGACGAAACATTCACCCACGCAATCCTTCACTGCTCTGCTAAACCTGGCAAGAGGTCACTCTACCTCCATGGAGTCTCTGACATCGGCCGAGGCTCCTCTATTTGGTCCTCAATTCCTGCCATACTTAGCCTAGCCACCTATATCCGAACCATGGGTACCGGGTTCCCTCCTCCTATGCTGCCAATTAGGCCGCTCTCACCCCCCAAGGAAGGCTCTCCCTCCTCTGCTGCCCTGCTTTGATTTATATACTGGTTTGATGAATTTTATTTGCTGTTTATGTGGGATCAATTTGTTTTTTTACTGGTTTGCATGGTCACCGTGGGAGGTGCTTATGACGAATTTGTCAATTTGGAGACTGGTGTTGATGGTTTCTTTTGTTTGTTTGTTTGGAATTCAGATTTTCTTTTTGCCATAGGTCATGCTGCATGCATGTTCTTGTACCTACCAAGTAATATATGATATAAAAATGAAAAATGAAAAGAAAAAGAAATTTTAATCCACAGCCCATACTGGCTAGAAAGGCATATGCTTTCCCTCAAAACCCTCCTCAAGACATGCACCCCATCCAAAAGGGTCACCATTGACTCCAAGCTCTGTTGGAGCGTGGAGATTATCCACCTAAGACCAGCTTACCACCACGTTTCTAGTGTACATCGACAGCATCCCACCCCTCAATCCCCGCAGGAGCTCAAGTCCCACCGGAATCGCTACTTCAAAGCGATTAAGAAAGCCCAAGCGACCTGCTGGATCGAATTTCTGGCTGAGGTGACACCACAGACAGTTTGGAAAGCTAAGAAGGTAGCGATGGGCAGGGAGGAAGACAGGTTTCCTCAGCTTCCCAACGCCACCACCCCAACACAGATCAACACCGCCCGACTGGGGAACTCTGTTACTGTTACAACCACAGCGAAAGAAAAAACCACGCAACCGAACCTCCTACACCTTTCCCAACAGCCAATCACGTCCCTCTATTTGTTCTCGCGATACCCCTCACTTTACTTTGGTAAAGACTTTTACCTCACTTTTCATCTCGTTACTGAGTGAATAGTGCAGGATTCATCTGGATTCTCGCTTAGGTTGAGTTATCCGAGGCTGTGCCCGGTAATACCTTGAGTTTCTGCTGTTTCTTGCGCTTTTTGAACTGTGGCCTGGTGTCCTACACCTCGCTTACCTCCTCTGCCCTCGGCCATGTCTGCTGAGACCCATCCTCCTGGCCTGGTCCCTATGACCGTGGCATCATATCGTTTTCCGCCTTCGGGCATGCCTGTGAATGTTTCCCACTGCGGTGGCTGCCCCAACTCCTCTGCCGAGTTTGGGGATTCCCTCGTGCCCATGGTTCAACGCCTGGGTCTTACTCTTGTTTCCGAGTTGGAGATAGCTATAAACTCCATCCTCATCCGCTCCGGATGCACCGACTGCAAGATGATCCGTGATAATACTTTCGGGCTATTTGTACGCTACCATACTCCCGATGCATCCTCCTCCTTTGTTCCCTCGCAGTCTACTACTACACAGGACACTGGCTCCCTTATCGGCGAGCACTTTGTTACGGGTGACCAGGTTGGTGGCCCTGCTTCTCAGGCCCGCCCTGTTGGCTCGGTTACGACCTCGCCTTCCTCCTCCGTTCCCTTCGGTAACTTGCCCTCATCGGACCGTGCTCTCTACAGGGGCTTCAAACTAGACGACTCCCAGGATGCGTCCTACTCTCCTCCTCGCCCCGCGGTGCCGACTCTATCCTGTCGACACAAGGAATACGTGTCTGGGAAGGCTAAGGCCGACCCTATTGAATCCACTCCCAAGGATGTGTCTATGGGCTTGGGTGGTGGGAAAACTACAGAAGGAACTGGACTTGGGGACAGCCGTCATGCTTCTCCTGAGTTGCAAGAGGAGGACTCGGTGGCTTTGGTTGGGTCTACGGACTACGGTTCCGTGCCCCCTCTCCCGTCCACCTTGGCCGAAACTGTGTGTATTGCTCCGGAGGCTGCTGTGCCACAGGAGAGGGTACCCACTGTGACCCCGGTTGAGGTGGACATGTTGGGGGGCTTGGAGGAGATACAGTGCGGCCAGGCGGTGGCGGCTGTTGGTGAGGTGAGTGATGATAAGGAGAGCGTTGCGGATCTGCCCATGGCGTTGGGCGGGGGCCGCACCTGTGAGGTAGACGGACTGGGGGATAGCCGCCATGCTACCCCGGCATCTGCGGGGGGATCATCGTCGGAGGAGTTGCCGGTGATTGTGTCCGGACGTGAACCTCTCCGGATCTTCGATGAAGGAGAGTACGAATCACTGGCTCCTGTCGGTGAGGATATGCAGAGGTTGGCCAATGTTGTTTTGGACCTGGGCCAGGAGATCCGTAGCCTGAAGGAACATTCCAGGCGACAGGATCGGAAGATTGATAGCCTGGAAGACGTGGTCGACGGTCTTCGCAGGAAGGACTTGAAGATCCGGGAAGGCAAGGCGTTCGCTTCGAACTCCTCTGCCGTTGCTGCCGGACCCGCCGTTCCCGCTGCTGCCAACCAATCAGCTATTCCGGCCCTTGCAGCTCCTGCCGGTCTGGCTAAGGCCCTTAAACCCCGCCTGGTTGATAGATCTGGCCGCCCACTCAAACCGGCCTTTGTTGCCCCGGTGGTGGTGCATCCTTCGGATGTCCCTGCCCCTGCCTCTTCGTGGGCCTCGCGTGCTGCCCCTGTGGCTGGCGAGCAGAGCTTCACCTTGGTGGAATGCCAGAAGAATCCTTCCCCTCCTCCTACTCCCAAGATCCGTGAGAGGGAGCGACATGTCACGATCCGCTTTGAGAAGCGTGGTTATGATTATTATTATATCTCATTACGCTTATGGAGCCATAGCGGCTATGAAGCTAACTAACATACAAAAATTACACCACGCAAGGGTGCCGGTCAGATATCCCGTCTCATATTGAAAGATAGCAACGTTCGATTGGGCCAGCTCATGAGCTATAACGACAAAAGGAAATCCTCCAAGCCGCCAAATGCTTAACAAATATAGGAAACAAAAGTAAAAGCCCTAAACAGCCCTGTTCCTTCTCTCAGTTGCCGCTTGGTGTGCCTTAAGGTATGTGGGACATTCCTTGGAAGTAGCCTGGTGAGAATCGCCACAGTTGACGCATTTGATGGTGGTATGCAAACATGCTTTGCCCTTGGTAGGACAATCTGATCTGCCGCAGGTGTGGAGGTGTGCTGGGTGTTCCATGGAGCAGATGCTGCAATGTTGGGTGCCGGTACACTGAGAAGGGTGGTGGCCAAAGGCCAGGCATTTGGTGCATTGGGTATCAGGACCAAAGGACAAGTAGCGTTGCACTTTGAACTGCTTCCCAAGTAGTGAGAGGCCTCTGCTGAGGGCTTTATCTGTGGAGTCTTTGCCGGCAATAGTGAGGACCATAGCTGATGCTGCTTTATCCTGACGTTGGGCTGGGGTGGTGAGCCATCTAGGAGGGCGTGGGAGGTGGGTGCCTGGGTTGAATTCTTCAATCTCAGATTGAATAGTGGAAAAGGTGGAGGATGTGGGGACGCCATGGAGGATGACCTTGTGCCAGATTTCGTCTTTTCTGAGGCCAATGGCTGCAGGGATGGTGGCTCTAGTTGCTTCCTCAATGGCAGAACGATGCGCTTTGAGGACAGAGGTAGCAGGTGTGTTATCCTTGGTGAGGAGGAGGACATGGTGGTTGGTGGTGAATTCTATTCTTGCAATAAGAGGTTTCTTGATTGCATTGTTGATTGCATCGCGAATGGTGAGGGGGTTGGTGGTATCAGGTAGGATAGAGCCATCTCTTTCAATGACAATGGTACGGTCGCGTTTGGTCAAAACAGCTGGGGTTGAAGTTTTGGCTGGTGGAATGGTAGAGGATTTGACTGGGACTGCTCTGGTAGCTCTTTGGGCCCAGGTTTGTTGTTGTGGGGGGGCGGGCAAGGTGGTTTGTTGTGGTGGGGGGGGTTGTTGGTGGTGGAGTTGGTACTGCAGGTGTTCAACCTGAGAGGTGAGGTGTGCAACTTGGCCTTGAAGTGTTTGGATGTCTGTAATATGGCGATTTTGAACCATTATGAGGTGTTTCTGCAGGGCCTGGAAGCCATCTTCAAGGTGTTGAGTACGAAGTGAAATGCCAAGGTTGGTGTTGGAAATGCCTTCAGCCAAAGGCCTTGGTGCATATGTAGGGATGGAAGGATGATCTTCTGTAGAGGTGGTAGAGGCGGGAGCAGGCACAGTCTGGACTGGAGAGCCTGGTTCTTCCTCCATGCGTGTGTCCTCAGGCGAGGCTGGGTTGGAAGGTGGGATGGGTGGGTTGAAGGGGGCTGTAAAGGGGTTTGCACCACCCCTCCCTCTGCCCCTATGTCTATTAGACATCAGAGGGTTGGGAAATGGGACTCAGTTGATAAAGGTGATAAAACACAAATGAGGGGGGATGATTTGTGGTTGAAAAGTCTTTAAAGTGAAAGGGTGAAGCGGTGAGGAATGGTTGTCAACCAATGAGGTGGAAGCTCGGCAAGAAATTTGGAGTGGTTTTTTCTTTCGCTGTGGTTGTAACGGCAACGGAGTCTAGGCAGGGACTAGAAAGGACTACTTGGGGGCAGTGGATGGAGATAAGTGCTCTGGCAATAGTAGGAGAGGGGAGGAGGAAGATGAATGGGAAGAGGAGGGGGATGTGGGAGTGCAAGGATGGGAAGAGATGGAGAAGGAGAGATGGGAGGAATGGAGGATGGCAGAGAGGAGAGAGGAGGAATAGGGTGGATATGGCAAGAGGCCCAGTGAAAAGATGACACAGAGATTTAGGAGATGGAATCAGGGACCAGTAGTGTGAGGCACTACAATCATGTACTTTCTCAGCTTCNGACAGGGATATGGCAAGAGGCCCAGTGAAAAGATGACACAGAGATTTAGGAGATGGAATCAGGGACCAGTAGTGTGAGGCACTACAATCATGTACTTTCTCAGCTTCATAGCCTTTGGCTCTATAAGCTTAATGATTTATAATAATAATAATAATGTCGGACAATGTCTGAAAATCCCGATTGGTGTGCCGGCCGAGATTGATCGCGGCAGGCTGTGTTGGAGGAGGGTTGACAAGGGATCCTTTGCGGATACCTTGGACGAGCTGGGGGAAGGACTATCCTGGGATGGGCTATTGGGTGTGGTGGGGGAACTGCCTATTGGGAAGGCAGCGGTACGTGCTGTAGGGTGGTGGAACGATGAGTTGAGGATGATGAAGAGGGACATGTGGAGGTTGAAGAGGGACGGGGACGTCGCAGGATACCGGTTGGCGCGGAAGGTCTACAGGAACGAGCTGGCCGCTGCACGCCTTGCTGCCCTGGATGGGCTCCGGGCGGATCTGCAAGACCCGACCCAATTCAGGTGTATTGATCGCCTGGAGTTGCAACGCACTTTGCCAGCAATGGACTCTGGTGATGCTCGATATCTCACCCGTCATGCTGATATTGCTGAACTCATAGGACAACAACTCGTTCCCACTGAGGAGGAGGAAGACTTGGGTGGTGACAGCATCTCCCAGGCTTTTGATGACCTGTCGGAATCGGAGGTGGTGGCGGCTCTGGCGGCATCGCCCACCGATACGTGCCCTGGGAGTGATGGAATGGGATATCCCCTCCTGAGATTCGTCAGGAAACGACTACCTGGCCCATTCGTACACATGACACGCGAGTTACTGGCTCATGATCATCCCTCCTTCCATGACGGTGAGGCTGTGCTGATAGAGAAGGCTGCAAAACCGCGCTATGATGTGGTCAAGGCATGGCGGATGATTGTCCTGCTGCCCGTTATGGCCAAGGTGACCGAGAGGATTGTACTTCGGAGGCTCGCCGGTTCCCTACAGCTTGAGGATACTCAGTTTGGTTCTCGGAGGAGGGGTGGTTGTCATGATGCCATGGCACTGATATTGGAATTTATGCGCCACAATGAACATCTCCAGTGAATGATGATATCGATGGATGTTGAGGGTGGTTTCGATCGGCTGGACCGTGGCCTGTTGGCCGACTTCCTTGCTGCGAGGGGCTGCCCCCCTGACTTGAACAGGTGGATCGCGAGGTGGGTCTCACGCAGGAGGGTCCGATTTAGGTTCAATGGGGGCACCTCTCGATACTTTAACATATCACGCAGTGTTCCCCAAGGATCACTCCTCTCTCCATTTCTGTTCGGCTGCTATGTGGCTGATGGTATGAGACCCCGGCTGCGATACTCGCGCGCAGTTCGACAGATTGTCATATCATACGTGGACGACGGGGTTATTCTAGTGGCGGCGGGTTCCAGGGCGACTGCTGTGGGTGCAGCCCAGGAATGCCTGGCTGACTGCGGGATGGTTGCGAGGGCCCGGAGATTGGATTTCAGTGGCCTCAAGACTGAATAGATCGACTTCGGCGATCAGCCCTGGGCCCCGCTTGATTTACTGGGGGCCTCGGTTACTCCCTCCACGGATCTTAGGGTACTAGGTTATCGCTTTAACATCCACCTCAACTGGTCTGCGCATGTCAAATACCGGCTGGCTAGAGGATTAGGGGTTAGACATCGCATTGCTGCGGTGTCTCGGCGATTCGAAGATGGATTGGGATTGGGTGCATGGGAGCTATATCGGCTCATTCAGGGTTCTTATCTGCCCACTGTGTACTATGGGCTGGAGTTTATCGCCGACTATCCCCACTATATCAGAAAGATACAGAAACATGTGAATGACACCATTCGTCACCTTTTTCGCAAGCCAGCTAGGCTGGCCTTGAACGCGATGTTGGTAGTGGTTGGTATCCCCCCCTGCGCGATACAGGCTCGGTATCTACGGGATCGTTGTTATGCCCGAATGATCAGTTACCGATACTGTGAGGACCTGCCCTGGTGCGGTGTTATCCGACGTGACTGGCAGGTGGAAGGGGTTACGGCGGATGTTGTGGAGCTGGCGGATGAGGTGGATGTTGTGGTGGAAGGGGAAGGCTGTGTGGACCGGGGTTTGGCAGTGGCCCGATGCGATGGGGTCATGGGAGAGATGGAGTGCGTGGATAGGCTGGTGTTGTTTAGTGACGGCTCATCTGGTGGTGATAGGTCGGAGGGGGCCTATGTTTGGTACGAGAGAGGATTGGCCGTGGAGGTTGTCAGCATGGGACTTCCTGGTAGCTGGTGCGCCCTGGAGTGTGAGTTGTTTGCTCTCCGTGCATGGCTTATGTCGGTGCCGGTGGGTGCCGTGGTTACTGCCTTCGTGGATTGTGCCTCGGTGGTTGACTTATTGATCAAGCTCCCGCAATCTGCGGCCAGTGCTTCCGTCACAGCTTCCTTTTTGCCGGTATTGAGGAGATTGGGACAACTACGCATATACTGGGTTCCTGGACATGCCGGGGTTGGGGGCAATGAGCTTGTAGACCGAGGGGCCAGGCTGGAGCTCGGTCTGAGACTGGCTGATGTTGGAGATGTGACATTTGGTGTTGGGAATGCCATGAGAGCTCGTGAGATGAGGAGGGTGAGCTGGGAGAGATGGCACAGGGATGAAGGGCATGACTACTACAAACGCCTACCTCGAAGCCCGAGACACATGAGGGGATTGTTGAGGTGGGACGTGTATGTGCTGATCCGGCTACGGACTGGGACAGGATTGCGAACTGGTCATGAGGACTGTGCAGGTCGCGATGGGAGATTACATCTGTCCCGATGCCAGCTAACCAGTAATGGACGACCCGCGGCGGACACCCTGTGGGACGACCGAATGGTTGGTCAGTGGGCTGACTGGTGGAGGAACCTGAACTACCTTAACTTCACGCTGAGGCGCCGGACTGGGACCTCGATATCTGGGGTTAGGATAGTCGGTGGGAACCCCTTTTCTTCCAAGTTGATTTTACAGATTGGTGATGATGAACGGCTGGTCCCAGGAGGCTTTGTTGCTCCGGCCGTGGTTGGCCCACGCTGTGGGGTGACGTCGGGCGGCAGACATATGTGCCGTGCCCGGTTTGGGAGGAGGGGCCGATTTCAGTGGCTGTCCCCCGATGAACCTGATATCTGTGCCGTGTGCGGCCTGCGTGTTGTTTCGCGGCCGGTCCTGCAGCGACACTTGAACTCCCGTGAGGACTGCTTAGGAATGTGGAGAGCTCGGGGACATATCTCGGTGTTTGGCGAGTTCGCGGACATGGATGACGAGGGGGCACGTCGCGTGGTTTTGGGATTTATTGGTGTGGACGTGAGGAGGTGCGTTTGTGGGAAGACATATAAGTTGGCCGAGGAGGTTATTATTATTATTATTATAAATCATTAAGCTTATAGAGCCAAAGGCTATGAAGCTGAGAAAGTACATGATTGTAGTGCCTCACACTACTTGTCCTTGATTTTATCTTCTAAATCTCTGTGTCATCTTTTCACTGGGCCTCTTGCCATATCCATCCTATTCCTCCTCTCTCCTCTCTGCCATCCTCCATTCCTCCCATCTCTCATTCTCCATCTCTTCCCATCCTTGCACTCTCACATCCCCCTCCTCTTCCCATTCATCTTCCTCCTCCCCTCTCCTACTATTGCCAGAGCACTCATCTCCAGCCACTGCCTCTAAGTAGTCCTTTCTTGTCGCTGCCCAACTTATTCCTACAAACTTCCCAACAGCTAGCAAGCCAGCCTTAGATCCAAGCACATCTGGTAGGTGGAAATGTTGAGCAACTTGTCTGAGAATGTGTCTGTGTTGTTGATATTTGCTGCAGTATTGGATGATGTGCTCTGGTGTATGTGGTGCTGGTTGTCTCTTGTCACAGGTACAGGTATTGCTGATATTCTCATCCATTCTACCAAGATAAGACTTGAAATAACCATGACCCAGTCTGAGTTGTGTAACAGTAGCAAGTTGGTGTTTAGTGAGAGAGAAGAAGTGTGGTGCAGGACTAAGAGTTGGCAGATGGAAGTGAATAGACCTAAAGTGCTTACCCTTTCTAGCATCTGGCAGATGAGTCCAGTATTGGTGCCAGGCTAGAAGGGCAGACTTCTTGATCTGTGTCTTGAGTTTTGTCAGTGAGAGGTAACTGTCCTGTGATGGTTGGGGATACTCAGCTGCTTGTTTTGCCAGTCTGTCAGCTTCATCATTCCCTTGTATACCAGTATGTCCTGGTACCC
>JACCEG010000636.1:29079-52550 GCA_014065205.1 Tuber brumale | reverse complement strand
TAAACTAGTCATATGACCAAATGGTCACATGCGCAAAACCCATGACCTCTAAATGAGGTCATGTGCGAAACATAACATATCATCATAACCATATCATATGACCGAAGTGGTCATATGTGCGAAACCCATGACCTCTAAATGAGGTCATGTGCGAAACATAACATACTTATGACTCATAACTATGAGTTCATGTGAAAACCTTTCCTCGCTAAGCCACATTCGTGACAGATATCCATGTGCGAGGTTGCCATCACCCCATCTGATTGCTCCATCGAAGGCAGCATATGCTTCTCCTCCAACTTCCTGACCAACTGAAAGATGTCCAGGCCCTTGCTTCCTGACAGCTTGATCTAGATGTGTTCAAACTGAGTCTACACAAGACATGCCCAATAGACATATCTGACCAGCTTGTAGTCTTCCAGCTACTCTGCCTACTGTCTAGAATATGCTTTAAGCCTCGCTACATCTAGCCTCATTCTTTCCAACTCTGGTATCCACCACTCGCACTGGCCTTTACAAACCAAGGCCGGTGGGAGTCTATTCACCACACTTCTCACTCCACTCCACAGCTCCTTGTTCTCCACCTGCTATATGTTGTTGAGTTGCTCTTCCATATTTCCCCAATCTGCCTTTTCCCAAGCTGGGCATTTCCGAACAACATCACCTGGAAGGTCCATATTCAACCTGATCATCTGGGCAGCATGTTCGCAACTTGCAATATCCAAGTACCTATGCTTGATGTAAGGTGATTGGTACAGGCATAAATTGATCATAGAGATGTGACAGAAGGTGGCTTGGTTTGACGAGACTAGGTTGTAGCAGCATAACATAAGCTACTCCTCAAGCCACTTTTCAGGTCTATAGTATCAGTCAGCATTAGGATCTTAGTCTAAGTGTCTCACATTAAGGTCACCAAGTGCCATATCTGGTCTCCTGAGTTCTGCCAACCATGCCAGATACAGAGACTTGGTACTGACAGGAGGGAAGTAAATCTCCGCCGCAACCTATCTCTCTCCCTTCTCTCAATACCCAATCCGAGCACTACTGTTCCCATGTCCAACAACTTCCAACAACCTACAAATATGGGAGCGAACAAACACCTCAACGCCTAAATCCTTAACAAAGGAAAACAAATTCCAACCATCCACCTCAATTAGTATATATCGCCCCTCCAAATTAACTGGAAATTCTAATACAAAATATCCATCAACATAAAAAAACAAATCAAACTCCAGCGCCTAATTCTAACCACTTCTCCCAATATTTAATGCTATGATAATAATAAATATTAAATGTGGGATTCATAGGATCCACCCGAGCTTGTCGCATCCAAGTACACAACCTTACTAGTATCGGCGTCAATGATCTCGTATTCTGTGGCCTCCTGTCATGTTGGAGTAGGGATTATGGGACTATTGCTAAAAGCCAGAATAGGTGTAAATAGTAGAGGTTTACCTCTAGCAGAGTGTTTCAGGATCTCTTAGCGCTGAGAGGTTGAGGTGAGGGGGGTAGAGGACTTGGCTAGTGCCTTACCTTTAGCCTTTGCAGACTTAGACTGGGGGGCAGATGCCTCATAAATCTCATTATTTTCCACAGTAGTAATGTCTGTAATCCTAGGTGTAGGGGATTGTTACGATCCCTAACCGGTATCAGTTCTTAACGACGGGTAGATGATACGTCTCTATTTCTCTCGACGATAGTTCTTAGGCCTATGCCTACGATAAGGTGAGTGAGACTCACGTGTCTCTTATCCTTATCGCCTATCGTATTCTTTCTTCAACTCGACTTTTATAACAGAGTCTATGTCGTGTATGCAGGTATTCGTAAAGAGCGTAAAGGTTTTGTATTCGTAAAGCGTAAAGTAATAAGTAAGGGAATAACTTAGAACGAAGCGTGAAGAGCCTATCTACTCGGACTTTTTTTTATTTTTTTTTATTTTTTTTATCTTCTTGTATTCATTGATTTATGGTACAAGAACTTGCATGTAGCGCTAGCTATGGCATAAACAAAACCTTAATCTCAAAAACCCGCAAGTAACAAAAGAACCCTCGCACCAAGCAGTAAAATCCTCCTAAGCGTGTGCGATAGCCGACACCAAATCCCTAAGGAAATAAAACAATAAAGCGCATGATTATAATGAAAAACAATTTCCTAGCAAAACAAGAAAAAACTGCGGGCAGAGGTCAGTCCTCTTTCAGGGGGCGAAACCGTGGATCGGTAGAGAGGCGGTGTACGCGTCCGGCGGGTGATGAGGGTCCCATTTTGCTGGGGGCATTCCTGGTGGAAATTCCGTTGCCGTGACGTTTATGTACCTGGCGAGGGAGTTGAGAGCGGGGGGGCTTGACCAGAGGGGGCTTTCCCTGTCTAACGATGTGAGTCCTTGGAGGTGGCGCTCACGAGGTTCTCTGCGGGACTCGCAGGGAGGGATGGCATTGGGGAAGTCTTCTTCGTCCTCCTCGCAAAGGGGGCAGAGGGGAGAGGGATCCTCAGTGAACCACGATGGGTGGGCGGCGAGGTAGCTCTTGCCTGAGCGCATCTGGTGGATCCTTCCTGCCATGAACCTAGCAAGCCCCATGAAGGGATGGGGCTTTAGGGGCACGGGGTAGGGGTAGGCCAGGGGTGGCAGCAACTGGTCGTTCCAGTCTTTAACTAGCGCCGATCTGACTTTCAGCTTGATCGACATGTAGGAGGGTGTGCCTTCTCTAACCGGGAGGCAGGCTAGCGGGAGGAGAGCACGGGAAGCGATCGGTAGGGGACCAGAAACGGGGATGAAGGGAAGGGTTGGATGAGCAATAGCATCAATCGGAAGGTGTTTTCTTATAGGCGGAGAGGGGACAGCGGTTCTCCATGAGAGGGGAGGATAGACCGATGTCAGGCCTTGCGTCTGGTCGCGGTGGTCATGTAGGGCCCTGAAGGGGGACGACGTCGAGAATGTGGGGTGGAGCCTGGCAGTTGCTGGATTGGCCTCCGGTGGGAGGCAGACCAGTCTTATGGCTGCAAGTCTTTGGCGGTGGCATATCAGGACGGGCATAGGGGGCAGGGCCGACTCGCAAGCAATGGTGCCGACGGGTGTCGAGGAGAAACAGTTTGTGACCCATCTCTGGACGGACCTCCAGAAAACTGACATGCGGTCGAGGAGGGTAAGACTTGGGGAGAGAAGGTCTGCACCATATAGGAGAATCGGGGAGATTAAAGATGCTGCCAAGCGATGGCAGAGGAAGGGAGGAAGGCCTTTACCGGGCCTGGATAGTCTTTTGATAGTGGCGAAGGCACCCTGGGCCACTCCGAGTCTCCTGACGAAGTGGGACATGGTACCTCTCGTGCCTGAAGTGGAGGAGGGCTGGAACCAGTAGCCGAGCCAGCGTATTAGTTTAGAGGGGCGAAAGACGAGGCCATCCAGCAGGACCGGGATCGGGGGCGGGGGGAGCTTCTGAGAGGGGGTCTCCCAGTGCATAAGTTCTGTTTTTGGGATCGAGAAGGACACCCCCAACCTACCAGCCTTCTACTGTAGGGTTTTGGTGATGCCCTGCAGTCTCTGGATGTTCCTCCGGTAAGAGCCAGGGGCTACCGTGGCCACGAAATCGTCTACGTAGGAGAGGATGAGGCCCCTGGGGACCGAGAAGTGGAGGGTAGAAACATAAATGATAAAGAGCAGGGGTGAAATCGGGGAGCCCTGAGGGGTACCCACTGAGACAGTTGAAAAGATTTGCGGAGCACCCTGGAAAACCAGGCGGCAGGTGCCGCCGTGGAGGAAAGACCTTATCCATGAGACCATGTATGGATTGACTGCTTTTGTGGCGAGTCTGCTGCAAAGTATCGGGGCCGAGACATTATCGAAGCCTCCTTTGATGTCTAGGAAGAGGGTCGAGACCTTGAGCTTGGGGCGCATAAACAGCTGGACCTCGTGGGAGAGGGTAGCCGCCACGTCGAAGGTACTCAGACCAGGTAGGGAGCCAGTCTGGTTGGGGGAGAGGAGGCCCAGGAAACGAGCCAGAGCTGAAAGACGGTTTGCCATCACCCTCTCCAGAACCTTGGAAACGGTTTCTAGGAGGACGATGATGCGGAACAACGCGGGTGTGTCATAGGAGGGTTTGCCAGGTTTGTCAAGCACGATGCCGTTGGCCCTTTTCAGGGAGGGAGGGTGGTGCCCATAAATAACCAGGGGACTGAGGAGGGATGTGAGGATGCGCGGGTTGATCTGGTGGACCTTCTTCCAGACCGAGTAGGGTATTTGGTCCGGCCCGGGGGCAGAGGACGAAGAGGACTTTCGAAGAGCCGCGGATATCTCCTCCGCCGACAGTTCCGGAACGTCTTTAAACTCACGTAGGATGTCAGGGGGTTTGCTGTTTGTAGGAAGTTTTTCCAGTAGTCATTCTTGGCCCTTTTGATGGCCTTGAAGTATAGGAGGTGTGCTTCTCTGCACCGCTCTTTTGAGGAGGGGAGGGGGTCCTTGCGGGCTGCTCGGACGGTGGAGTGGAAGGCTGATCTCTGAGCCGTTAGGTTGGGGGTCCACCAGGGTTTCGACCTGCAAGAAGGTCTTTTGTCGTGGGTGTGACCTATGAGCTGGGATCTTATCCTGTCCAAGGCCGTGTCAAACCAGATTGACAGTGTGCGTGGGGTAGGAAGGGGGGGAGGGGGGCGGAATTTCATGTTCTTTAGTCCTTCCTCGAGGGCGGGCCAGTCGGTCTTTGTCCACGACGGAGAGGGGGGTGGGGGGCAGGCCATGGGTTCTGACAGCATGATGAGGATTGGGACATGGTCTGAACCCGTTGGGGGGAGGGGCGTGTCCCAAGACTGGACGTTAGGCGAGAGGGGGGCCTATCTACTTGGACTTTCTTTTTTTTTTCTTCTTTTTTTTTTCTTTTATCATCATGTATTCATTGATTTATGGTACAAGAACTTGCATGCAATGCTAGCTATGGCATAAACAAAACCTTAATCTCAAAAACCCGCAAACAACAAAAGAACTCTCGCACCAATCTGTAAAAACCTCCTAAACGTGTCCGATAGCCGACACCAAATCCCTAAGGAAATAAAACAATAAAATGCGCAATCATAACGAAAAGCTTTCTCCCAGCAGAGCAAGAAAAATATAACGGGGAGAGGCCGGTCCCCTCTCAGGGAGCGAAGCCGTGGATCGGGAGAGCAGACGCGTCGGCGTCTGGGTTGTGTAGGGGGTCCTTTTCTGCTGGGGGCTTACCTGGCGGGAAACCCGTCGCTTTGACATTTATGTACCTAGCGAGGGAGTTGAGAGCGGAGGGGCTTGACCAGAGGGGGCTGTCCCAATCTACTGAAGTGAGGCCTTGGAGGTGGCGTTCACGGAGTTTCCTGCGGGACTCGCAGGATAGGATGGCATGGGAGAAGTCTTCTTAGTCCTCCTGGCAGAACGGGCAGAGGGGAGAGGGGTCTTCGGTGAACCATGATGGGTGGGCAGCTAGGTAGCTCTTACCCGAGCGCATTTAGTGGCTCCTTCCCGCCATGAACCTTCCAAGACCCATGAACGGGTGGGGCGAGAGGGACACGGGGTAGGGGTAGGTAGGGGGCGGTGGGAACTGGTCGTTCCAGTCTTTGACTAGTGCCGATCTGATCTTGAGCTTGATCGATCCGTAGAAGGGGATATCTGTCTCAATTGGGAGACAGGCCAGCGGGAGGAGGTCGGGGGAGGCCACCGGTAGGGGGCCAGAGACAGGGATGAAGGGGAGGGTTTGGTGGGCAATCGCATCGATCGGGAGATGTTTCCTTATAGGCAGGGAGGGGACAGCGGTTCTCCACAAGAGGGGAGCATAGACCGATTTCAGGCCTCGCGTGTGGTGGCGGTGGTCGTCGAGGGGCCTGAAGGGGGACGAGGTCGGGAACGTGGGGTGGAGCCTGGCAGTTGCTGGGTTGGCCTCCGGTGGGAGGCAGACCAGTCTTATGGCTGCAAGTCTCTGGCGGTGGCGTAACAGAAGGGGCATGGGGGGCAGGGCTGATTCACAAGCTAGGATGCCGACAGGTGTCGTGGAGAAACAGTTCGTGACCCACCTCTGGACAGCTCTCCAGAAGACCGACATACGGTCAAGGAGGGTAAGGCTTGGTGACAAGAGGTCTGCGCCGTAGAGGAGGATCGGGGAGATCAATGATGATGCCAGACGGTGGCATAGGTAGGGAGGAAGGCCTTTGCGTGGCCTAGATAGTCTCTTGATGGTGGAGATGGCGCCCTGGGCCAGCCCAAGTCTCCTGACGAAGTGGGACGTGGTACCCCTTGTGCCTGACGTGGAGGAGGGCGCGAACCAGTAACGGAGCAATCATATTAGTTTGGAGGGGCGGAAGACAAGGTCGTCTAGCAGGACGGCGATTTGGGGCGGGGGGACTTTCTGAGACAGGGTCTCCCAGTGCATGAGCTCGGTTTTCGGGATCGAGAAGGACACACCCAGCCTACCAGCCTTCCGCTGGAGTACCCTGGTGATGCCTTGCGGCCTTTGGATATTCGTCCGGTAAGAGTTTGAGGTAACCGTGACCGCGAAGTCGTCCACTTAAGATAGGATGAGTCCCCTAGGGACCGAGAAGTGGAGGGTTGAGACCTAAATAACGAAAAGAAGGGGGGAGATCGTGGACCCTTGCGGTGTGCCGACGGAGACGTGCGAAAAGATTTGAGGCGCGCCCTCGAAGACCAGGCAGCCGGAGTGGCTGTGGAGGAAAGATCTTATCCACGGGACCATGTAGGGATTGACCGCCTTGGTGGCGAGTCTGTTGCAGAGGATCGGGGCTGAGACATTGTCGAAGCCTCCTTTTATGTCTAAGAAGAGGGTCGAGACCTAGAGCCTGGGACGCATGAATAACTGGACCTCATGGGAGAGGCTAGCCGCCACGTCAAAGGTACTCAAACAAGGTAGGGAGCCAGTCTGGTTGGGGGAGAGGAGGCCTAGCAAACGAGCCAAGGCCAAGAGCCGGTTTGCCATCACCCTTTCGAGGATCTTAGAGACAGTCTCCAGGAGGACGATGATGCGGAATGATGAGGGGATGTCGTATGAGGGTTTGCCAGGCTTGTCTAGCACTATGCCGCTGGCTTTTTTCAGGGAGGGGGGGTGGTGCCCATATCTAACCAGGGGGCCCAGGAGGGATGTGAGGATGGTCGGGTTGATTAAGTGGACCTACTTCCAGATTGAGTAAGGTATCTGGTCCGGCCCAGGGGCAGAGGATGAAGAGGACTTCCGTCGTGCCGCCGATATTTCCTCCACGGACAGCTCTGGGACATCTTTGAATTCACGTAGGATGCGTGGGGGGGGGAGGACCGCTTCTCGTGGAAGAAGTGTTCAAGGAGGGCTTTGATGATCTCGATGGGGCTCTCCGCCCCGGGGATCTGAGGGAATCTGTCAGGTGGTTTTCCGAACGCGAACTTCTTCGCCGTCCAGAGGGACTGGGGGTTGGCTGTTTGCAGGAAGTTCTTCCAGTAGTCGTTCTTGGCCTTTTTTATTGCCTTGAAGTATAGGAGGCGTGCCTTCCTGCATAGCTCTCTAGATGAGGGGAGGGGGTCCTTCCGGGCCTCCCAGACCGTGGAATGGAAAGCTGATCTTTGTACAGTCAGGTTGGGGGTCCACCAAGGTTTCGACCTATGGGAAGGTCTCTTGTCGCGGGTGTGACCTCTGAGGTGGGACCTTATCCTGTCCAGGGCTGTATCAAACCAAATTGACAGCGTTCTTGGCGTAGGGAGCGGGGGAGGGGGGTGAAACATCATCGTTTTTAGTCCTTCCTCGAGGGCGGGCCAGTTGGTCTTCGTCCATGAGGGAGAGGGGGGAGGGGGGCGAGCCAAGGGCTCCGCGAGTGTGATGAGGGTCGGGACATGGTCTGAGCCCATTGGAGGGAGAGTGGTGCCCCAGGAACAGAAATTAGGCGAGAGGGGGGCATTGGTGAACGCCAAGTCTATCACCGAGGGACGGAGGTTGGAATCAAAGGGGAAGTAGGTGAGGGTACTGGGTGTGTTTAGTAGGCAGAAGCCTTCACCGGCAGCTTTCTCAAAAAACTGGGAGGATGCCCCAAGGTCTGGGATCGAGAAGAGACGACCCGGGTCAGCTGAGGGGTGGTGGATGTTGAAGTCTCCTACGACCAGCGTCGGGGAGGGCGTGGAGGGGAACGCAGCATCGGGCGAGATGGTCCTTTTGAAGGGGGAGTCATCCCAGGTGCTGTAGAGGTTTATCACGCGGAATTTGGTTGTAAAGGAATCAAAAAATCCAACTGACGAAAAGAAATCCATCGCCATCCAGTCTCTTGCTTCAGAGAAAACCGGAAGAACTGAGAACAGTTGCGTGGCAGGAAGGTTGAGATAGCATGCCACTTTGGGCTTGCCACTGTTAGGGCAGGGGGGCAGAAAAGGTTTAAAGTTCGCGAATGCAGGGGGCTTGCCCCTAAACATCGGGGGGTCTTGAAGAGCAACAAGGGTGGGGGGGGAAGTTAACAGTGAAAAAGAATTAAATAAGGAGAGAAACACATCCCAGCTTCCCAAGCAGTTGTGTTGTAGAATGGATATGGAGTTATCGGAGTCTGTCGCCAGCACGGAACTCACAGGGGAGGTGCGACCAACCATTACACGCCTTCCAGCGTCTCAGGTTGTGGGATAGGAGTGAGAGTTGCCGGCCATGCGGGGTTGGGCAGGGCGCCTCCAGGGGGTTTCGGAACGTTTGTGGGGGGACGTGTCGGGGGTCATCACTCCTCCTAGGATGGGGTGTTTCAAAATCGATGGGGGGTAGGAGGGGTCGTGCACCAGTTGAAGGACCCTCACCGGAGTCATTCGACGGGTCCATTCCTTCCTCATCCTGCGGTAGAAAGTGTTCCGTACAGAGAGCAGAGGGGGCGGGTCTCGATGTGCAGTCTCGAGCAAAGGCCTGGTGGGAGCCTTTACACACGGCGCAGAGCGGGGGAGAGGTCGGGCAGCACTTGGTGACTGCTCTGAGGTTACCGCCCTGTGGGCAGGTAGGGTTCTGGCATCTGTGTGCCTGTTTTCTGTAGGAAAGGGCGCAGATGGGGCAGACCGGATAGTCAACCTTGCATCTAGCTGAGTGGTGTCCGTACTCATGACAGTTAAGGCATTGAGTGAGGCCATTAGCCGAGTATGCGTGCTCGATCTTGCATCGAGAGGAGTAAATGTAAGAGTTGCCCAACATTGTTGCCTCATTCTCCGGGGCCACTGTGACCACCACTGCGGTTGCCTTTTTCTGGACTCGGGAACTGCGGTCGGGGTTGAGGTATCGGGCAGAGAGGATTTGGACGTTCTTCACGTTGAGGATAGTGTTTGACAGAGACTGGAACAGGTCGCCGTCGTCCTCAGGGAGGTAGGCAACGGGAAGGGAGTGGACAGTAAGTTGCACCTCGTTTGGTGCTGGGCGGAAAGGGAGCCAGAGCAAGTCTCCGATAGGGAAGGATTGGTTTAGTTTTGCCGAGAGTGCTTCGTAGTAGGGGGCGTAAGAGGTGGAGGGGACAAAAGGTGAAAGAGCAAGGAGAGTTACTGCTCCTCTATCGTTTACCCGGGCAGAGAAGGACAGGGGGAGATTGCAACCGCCCTCTCTTAAGACTGAGGCGGCAGAGTCTGGGAAGGAGGCAGCAATACGTTCAGCCTGGTGGTGGGGGAAGGGGGACGAGCGAGGGGCGAAGAAACATCTCTCGGCTGCCGGAAGGCTCTTGGGCCCCTTAATCGGGGCGGGTTCGGCCGTACCAGACGCAACCTGGGCAGCAGTCCGGATGTTCTTGCCTTTGCTTGACTTGCCCTTCCTATTTTGTCCAGAAAAAGCGGCCTGAGCATAGGAGGAGGGGCCGGGTTGGGCCGATGAGTTAGGGGCTGGGTGGAACCCGGAGGCAGGAGGGTATTTTCCTTCCCGGAAGGCCTGAGCCTCCCAGGATCATGGGAATTTAGCCACGTAGGCAGCAGGGTTTCCATACCACTTCTGGTCTTTGACATTCCAGCAGGGGATGTCTGTGTCGCCCCCACCCTTGTAGAGTGGGGTTAGTTCGTTGGCGAAGGTGGATTCGGAGTCGGCCAGTGCTCTCTCCTTGCCTTTTCTGGATCGGGCCATCTGAGCCGTCCTTGTCGCGGCCTGTATGGGTGCGTTTTGTAGGGGTGGGGGTTGTTGGTGGCGTGTTGGCTGGGGGAGGCGGGTGGTCAGACCAGACGCTAGATCCCAGACTGAGAGTTGAAGGGCGGATAGTGAGGCTGCCGTAGCGGATTCGGAGGAGGGGGCGGGGAGGGGGGCAGAGGTTTTGGCCTAGCGTGTGTGAAGGTCGTCGATCTGGCCGGAGAGTCTTGCGACCTCCATTGCGAGTTCATCTATCTGAGTGGAGAGGGCCCTGGACGCTAGGAGTGAGGTGCATAGGAGGGGCAGAATAACGGCTTCGCCTGGTGAGAGGTCGTCTAGCTCTCCTGCGCTAATCGGGGGGAAGAGCTGTGGGGATACACCCGCATCTGTCGTAGCATTCTAGAGCAGTGCCAGCAGCAGGGGAACATGGGGCCGGATTCCTGATATCGAGGAGAGTTCCGAGGGGGGGAGGGGGACCGAGGTCGAGGCCATTTCTGACTAGGCAGTGAGGCCCCGGCCAAAAGGCTTCTGGGAGCAGTACGATCGTGCAGGCACACCGGACGCTGATGGTGTTGAAAAGTGAGGAGGAAACGTAGGGGGGGGGAAAATAGCGGAACCGGAGCCTGGCCTATCTACACGGACTTTTATTTTTTTACTTTTTTATTTTTTTTTACTTTTTTTATTTTTTTTTTTTTTTATGTATTCATTGATTTATGGTACAAGAACTTGCATGCAGCGCTAGCTATGGCATAAACAAAACCTTAATCTCGAAAACTCGCAAACAACAAAAGAACTCTCGCACCAAACTGTAAAAACCTCCTGAATGTGCCCGATAGCCGGCACCAAATCCCTAAGGAAATAAAACAACAAAGTGCATAATCATAACGAAAAATCTTCCCAAGCAAAGCAAAAAGAAAAACAGCGGGCGGGGGCAGGTCCGTGTTCAGGGAAAGAAGCTGTGGATCGGAAGAGCGGGCGCGGCGGCTCCCAGGTCGTATTGGGGGTCCCTTTCTGCCGGGGGCATTCCTGGCGGGAAACCCGTCGCTGTGACATTTATGTATCTAGCGAGGGAGTTGAGTGCGGAGGGGTTCGACCAGAGGGGGCTGTCCCAATCTACCGAAGTGAGGCCTTGGAGGTGGCGTACATGGGGTTCCTTACGGGACTCGCAGGACACGATAGCATGGGCGAACTCCTCCTCGTCTTCCTCGCATAACGGGAAGAGGGGAGAGGGGTCCTCAGTGAATCATAATGGGTAGGCAGCTAGGTAGCTTTTGCCTGAGCGCATTTGCTGGATCCTTCCCGCCATGAACCTCCCAAGCCCCATAAACGAGTGGGGCGAAAGGGACACGGGGTAGGAGTAGGTAGGGGGTGGTGGGAACTGGTCGTTCCAGTCTTTGACTAAGGCTGATCTTATCTTGAGCTTGATCGATCTGTAGGAGGGAGTACCTATTCCAATTGGGAGACAGGCAGGCGGGAGAAGGGCGGGGGAGGCCACTGGCAGGGGGCCGGAGACGGGAATAAAGGGGAGCGTACGATGGGCAATAGCATCGATCGGGAGGTGTTTTCTTATAGCCGGTAAGGGGACTGCGGTCTTCCACGATAGGGGGGCATAGACCGACATCAGACCGCGCGTGTGGTGGCGGTGGTCGTCAGGGGCCCTGAAGGGGGATGAAGTCGGGAACGTGGGGTGGAGCCTGGCAGTAGCTGGGTTGGCCTCCGGCGGGAGGCAGACCAGCCTTATGGCTGCAAGCCGCTGGCGGTGGCGCACCAGGAGGGGCATGGGGGGCAGGGTCGACTCGCAGGCTAGGATGCGGACTGGTGTGGAGGAGAAGCAGTTTGTGACCCACCTCTGGACAGCCCTCCAGAAGACCGACATGCGGTCAAGTAGGGTGAGGCTGGGTGAGAAGAGGTCTGCGCCATAAAGCAGGACTGGGGAGATCAAGGATGATGCCAGGCGGTGGCAGAGGTAGGGAGGAAGGCCCTTGCCAGGCCTATATAGTCTTTTGATGGTGGAGAAGGCGCCCTGGGCCAGTCCGAGTCTTCTAACGAAGTGGGACGTAGTACCCCTTGTGCCTGACATGGAGGAAGGTGCGAACCAATAACCGAGCCATCGTATAAGCTTAGAGGGGTGGAAGACTAGGTCGCCTAGCCTGACCGGGATTTGGGGTGGGGGGACTTTCTGAGAGGGAGTCTCCCAGTGCATGAGCTCGGTTTTCGGGATCGAGAAGGAGACGCCCAGCCTACCAGCCTTCCGCTGGAGTACTCTGCTGATGCCTTGCAGCCTTTGAATGTTTCTTTGGTAAGAGCTTGAGGCAACCGTGACCGCGAAGTCGTCCACATAGGATGGGATGAGTCCCCTAGGGACCAGGAAGTGGAGGGCCGAGACGTAGATGACGAAAAGAAGGGGGGAGATCGGGGAGCCTTGTGGGGTGCCGACCGAGACCGACGAAAAGATTTGAGGCGCGCCCTGGAATACCAGGCGGCAGGTGCGGCCGTGGAGGAAGGACCTTATCCACGAGACCATGTAGGGATTGACCGCTTTGGTGGCGAGTCTGTTCCAGAGGATCGGGGCCGAGACATTGTCGAAGCCTCCTTTAATATCCAGGAAGAGGGTCGAGACCTTGAGTTTGGGGCGCATGAACAACTGGACCTCGTGAGAGAGGGTGGCCGCCGCGTCAAAGGTGCTCAAACCAGGTAGGGAGCCAGTCTGGTTGGGGGAGAGGAGGCCTAGGAAATGAGCCAGGGCCGAGAGCCGGTTTGCCATCACCCTCTCGAGGATCTTAGAGACAGTTTCCAGGAGGACGATGATTTGGAACGAAGAGGGGGTGTCATAGGAGGGTTTGCCAGGTTTGTCTAGTACTATGCCGTTGGCCTTTTTCAGGGAGGGGGGGTGGTACCCGTATCTAACCAGGGGGCCCAGGAGGGATGTGAGAATGTTCGGGTTGATTAAGTGGACCTTCTTCCAGACTGAGTAGGGTATCTGGTCCGGTCCAGGGGCAGAGGATGAGGAGGACTTCCGTAACACCGCTGATATTTCTTCCGCCGACAGCTCTGGTATGTCTTTAAACTCACGTAGGATGCGAGGGGGAAGGGAGGACCCTTTCTCAGGAAAGATGTGTTCAAGGAGGGCCTTATTGATATCGGTGGGGGTTTCAGCCCACGGAATTTGGGGGAACCTGTCGGGTGGTTAGCCGAAGGCGAACCTCTTCGCCGTCCCGAGGGACTGGGGGTTGGATGTTTGCAGGAAGTTCTTCTACTAGTCGTTCTTGGCCTTCTTGATAGCCTCAAAGTACAGGAGGCGCGCCTTCTTGCGTAGCTCCTTGGATGAGGGGAGGGGGTCCCTGTGGGCCACCTGTACGGAGGAGTAGAAAGCTGATCTTTGTGTCGTTAGGTTGGGGGTCCACCATGGCTTCGATCTATGGGAGGGTCTCTTGTCGGGTGTGTGACCTTTGAGTTGGGACCTTAACCTGTCCAGGGCTGTATCAAACCATATTGACTGTGTTCTTGGCGTTGGGAGCGGGGAGGGGGGGAAAAACGTCATCTTTTTTAGCCCCTCCTCAAGGGCGGGCCAGTCGGTCTTTGTCCATGATGGAGAGGGGGGCGGCGGACGAGCCAGGGGCTCTAAGAGTGTGATGAGAATCGGGACATAGTCCGAGCCTGTTGGAGGAAGGGGTGTGCCCCAGGAGCGGAGGTTTGGCGAGAGGTGGGCGTTTGCGAATGCCAGGTCTATCACTGAGGGACGTAGGTCTGTATCAAAGGGGAAGTAGGTGAGGGTGCCGGGCACGTTTAGGAGGCAGAAGCCTTCTCCGGCAGCCTTTTCAAAAAACGGGGAGGATGTCCCAAGGTCTTGGATCGAGAAGAGATGATCTGGGTCAGCTGAGGGGTGGTGGATGTTGAAGTCCCCTACTACTAGCGTGGGGGGGGGCGTGGAAGGGAACGCAGCATCAGGCGAGATGGTCCTTTTGAAGGGGGAGCCGTCCCAGGTGCTGTAGAGGTTTATCACACGGAACTTGGTTGTAAAGAAATCAAAAAATCCAACTGATGAAAAGAAATCCATCGCCATCCAGTCTCTTGCTTCGGAAAACACAGGAAGAACTGAGAACTGTTGTGTGGCTGGGAGGTTGAGATAGCATGCCACTTTGGGCTTGCCACCGTTGGGGAAGTGGGGCAAAAAAGGTTTAAAATTTGCGAACGCAGGGGGCTTGCCCCTATACATCGCGGGGTCTTGAAGAGCAACAAGGGTGGGGGGGGAATCCAACAAAGAAAAAGAATTAAAGAAGGAGAGAAACACATCCCAGCTTCCAAAGCAGTTGTGTTGTAGAATGGAAACAAATTATTGGAGTCCGTCGCCAGCACGGAACTCACAGGGGAGGTGCGACCAGCCATTACATGCCTTCCGATGTCTCACGCTGTGGGATAGGAGTGGGAGTCGCCTGCCATGCGGGATTGGGCAGGGCACCTCCTTGGGGTTTGGGAACGTTTGTGTGGGGACGTGTCGGGGGGGCATCACCCCTCCTAGGACAGGGTGTTTCAAAATCGATGGGGGGAAGGAGGGGTCGTGCACCAGTTGAAGGACCCTCGCTGGAGTCGTTCGACGTGTCCATTCCTTCCTCATCCTGCGATAGAGGGGGTACCCTACGGAGAGCAGGCGGAGCGGGTCTCGACGGGCAGTCTCGCGCAAAGGCCGGATGGGGGCCTTTACAAATGGCGCAGAGCGGGGGAGAGGTCGGGCAGCAGTTGGCGACTGCTCTAAGGTTACCAACCTTTGGGCAGGTGGGGTTCTGGCATCTGTGTGCCTGTTTTCTGTGGGAGAGGGCGCAGATGGGGCACACCGGATGGTCAACCTTGGATCTAGCAGAGTGGTGTCCGTATTCATGACAGTTACGGCACTGAGTGAGGCCATTAGCTGAGTATGCCCTCTCGATCTTGCATCGAGAGGAGAAAAGGTAAAAGTTGCCCAGCATTGTGGCCTCATTCTCCGGGGCCACCGTGACTACCACTGAGGTTGCCTTCTTTTGGACTCGGGAGCTTCGGTCGGGGTTTAGGTATCGGGCAGAGAGGATTTGGATGTTCTTGACGTTGTGGATGGTGTTTGACAGAGCCTGGAACAGGTCGCCGTCGTCTTCAGGGAGGTATGCAACGGGAAGGGAGTGAACAGTGAGTTGCACCTCGTTTGGTGCTGGGTGGAAGGGGAGCCAGGGCTAGTCACCGATGGGGAAGGATTGATTGAGTTTCGCAGAGAGCGCTTTGTAGTAGGGTGCGTACGATGTGGAGGGGACAAAAGGTGAAAGAGCAAGCAGAGTGACTGCTCCCCTGTCATTTACCCGAGCAGAGAAGGATAGAGGGAGGTTGCAGCCGGCCTCCCTTACAACTGAGGCGGCGGAATCTGGGAAGGAGGCGGCAATAGGTTCGGCCTGGTGGTGGGGGAAAGGAGACGAGCGAGGTGCGAAGAAGTGTCTCACGGCTGCTGGAAGGCTCTTGGGACCCTTAATCGGGACGGGCTCGGCTTTACCAGATGCAACCTGGGCAGCAGACGGGGTGTTCTTGCCTTTGCGCGATTTTCCCTTCCTTTTCTGTCCCGAGGAAGCGGCCTGAGCATAGGAGGAGGGGCCGGGTTGGGCCAATTGTTTAGGGGCTGGGTGGAACTCGGAGACAGGAGGGTATTTTCCGTCCCGAAAGGCCTGAGCTTCCCAGGAGCGCGGGAACTTGGCCGCATATGCAGCCTGGTTGCCATACCACTTCCGTTCTTTGGTACTGTAGGAGGGGAAGTCTGCGTCGCTCCCACCCTCGTAGAGTGGGGTGAGCTCGTTGGCAAGGGTGGGTTCGGAGTCGGCCGGAGCTCTCTCCTTACCCTTTCTGGATGGGACTACCCAAGCTGCTGTTGTCGCGGCTTGCATGGGTGCGTTTTGTTGGGGTGGTGGCTGTTGGTGGCGTGTTGGTTGGAGGAGGGGGGTGGTCAGACGAGACGCTAGGTCCTTGACTGAGAGTTGCAGGGCGGATAGCGAGGCTGCCGTAGCGGATTCAGAGGAGGGGGCTGAGGAGGGGGCAGCGGGTTTGGCCTTTCGTGCGTGAAGGTCGTCGATCTGGCCGGAGAGTCTTGCGACCTCCATTGCGAGTTCGGCAATCTGAGTGAAGAGGGCCCTGGACGCCAGGAGTGAGGTGCATAGGAGGGGGAGAATAACGGCTTCGCCTGGCGCGAGGTCGCCTAGTTCTCCTGAGCTGATCGGGGGGAAGAGTTGTTGGGATACACCCGCATCTGTCGCCGCATTTTCGAGCAGTGTGAGAAGTAGGGGAAAATGAGGGCGGATTCCTGACATCGAGGAGTGTTAAGAAGGGGGGAGGGGGACTGAGGTCGTGGCCATCTCTTACTAGGGAGTAAGGCCCCGCCCAAAAGGTTTCTAGGAGTAGTACGATCGTGTAGGCACACTGGACGCTGATGGTGTTGAAAACGAGGAAGAAATGTAGGGTGGGGAAAATAGCGGAAGCGGGGCGTGGCCTATCTACTCGGACTTTTGTTTATTTTTTTATTTTTTTTTTTATTTTCATGTATTCGTTGTTATTTAGGGTACAAGAACTTGCATGCAGCGCTAGCTATGGCATAAACAATCCCAATTCCTCCTCCTGCCCGGCCCGACCGTATCTCCGAGACCCTCTGGTATGGGCCTAACCGCACATCTCGCCCCAAAGAAAAACCCGTCCCTACCTCACAAGGGAACTCAGAGAATAGGAGAAGCCTAACTAAGAAGAAAGCAGGAAAACATAAGAAGGTAACCGCCCAGGACATCTCAGAAAAAACAAAAGAAACCTCGCACCAGGGTGAGTCCCACAACAACCAAGCCAGAGATACGCGCTGGCAGCAGAAAATGTAGAAGTTATCCCGGAACGCGACGTAAGCGAGAAAGGGGGCCGCCCGTGGGCTGCCGTGAGAGAGGGTGAAGCAGTAGGGTGCCAGCCGAGGAAGGGTGAAGTAGTAGGGTGCAAGCCGATCCAACCGCCAGAACGGGCCAGAAACCCAGCGCGACCGTGTCAACCATCGTTAATCGTGTTTTTCTCTTGCTAGGCGGTCTCCAATAAGAGTAGTCCCAACTTGAACTGTAAGACTATGAGGGTATGGCCAAATCTCCAAGCGAGACAGGCTCCGAAGTTACTAGCCGAGGCATTCCCCCACAGTGCTCGTGCACACAGGAAGACAGGCGTCCACCACAGCCAACGCCAAACGGAAACGAAGAAGAGAGGACCCCAAAGAAGGAGAGGAGCGAGGTCGACCATCAGGCCTAAAGAGTAGTCCTCGCGTACCGCGCAAACCGTGTTCCCAGCCGTCTGAAGCATGGGAAGCGAGCGGTCGCCGACCGTGTGGAGGGGCCTCGCTAAGCGAGGAAAGGGGCGAGAACGGGCAGCAGAAAAGCAGTACCGGAACCCAAAGGGAGGAAAGCCGCGCCCCATAAAGAGAGCGAGCGACGGCAGTGTGTAAAGGGAGGAGATAGCCGTCACTCCTAGGCCGAGGCCATCGTGGGAGGAGAGGGGCGGTGGATGGTTCGTGAATACCTAGCGTTGAGGGTTGATTTCAATCGCCGGGTGTGTAGTGGAGACAGAGGATGGCCTATCTACGCAGACTTTTTCTTTTTTTTTCTTTTTTTTTATCATCATGTATTCATTGATTTATGGTACAAGAACTTGCATGCCGCGCTAGCTAGGGCATAAACAAAACCTTAACCTCAAAACTCACATGTAACAAAAGAAACAATCGCACCAAACTAGAAAATCCTCCTAAGTGTGTCCAATAGCCGCCACAAAATCCCTAAGGAAATAAAACAATAAAGCAGATGATCATAACAAGAAATTAAATCCACACAAAGTAGAAAAATACACGGGGCAGGGGCCTGGCACCTCTCAGGGGGCGAAGCCGTGGATCGGAAGCGCGGTCGCGTCTGCGCCTGGGTCGTGTGGGGAGTCCCTTTCTGCCGGGGGCATGCCTGGCGGGAAGCCCGTCGCGGCGACATTTATGTATCTCGCGACGGCGGTGAGGGTGGTGGGGCTTGACCAGAGGGGGCTGTCCCAGTCAACCGAAGAGAGGCCTGGGAGGTGGCGCTCCCTAGGTCCTTTGCGGGACTCGCATGAAAGGATGGCATGGGCGAAGTCCTCCTCGTCTTCCTCGCACAGCGGGCAGAGTGGAGAGGGGCACTCGGTGAACCATGATGGGTGGGCGGCTAGGTAGCTCTTGCCCGTGCGCATCTGGTGGATCCTCCCTGCCATAAACCTTCCAAGTCCCATAGGTAGGGGGCGGCGGGAACCTGTCTCTTATACACATCTAGATGTGTATCAGCGGGCAGAGTGGAGAGGGGCACTCGGTGAACCATGATGGGTGGGCGGCTAGGTAGCTCTTGCCCGTGCGCATCTGGTGGATCCTCCCTGCCATAAACCTTCCAAGTCCCATAAACGGGTGGGGGGAAAGGGATGGGGGGTAGGGGTAGGTGGGGGGCGGCGGGAACTGGTCGTTTCATTCTCTGAGTAGCGCAGATCTGATCTTGATCTTGATCGACCTGTATGATGGGGCTTCTGTCGCCATTGGGAGACAGGCAGGAGGGAGGAGGTCGGGGGAGGCCACCGGCAGGGGGCCAGACACTGGGAGGAACGGGAGGGTTCGATGGGCAATGGCATCAATCGGGAGGTGCTTCCTTATAGGTGGGGAGGGGACAGCGGTCCTCCACGAGAGGGGGGCGTAGACTGAAGTCAGACCCCGCGTGTGGTGGCGGGGGTCGTCTAGGGCGCTGAAGGGGGTCGAGGTAGGGAACGTGGGGTGGAGCCTGGCTGTTGCTGGGTTAGCCTCAAATGGGAGGCAGACCAGCCTTATGGCCGAAGGTCGCTGGCGGTGACGTAGCAGAAGGGGCATGGGGGGTAGGGCCGATTCGCAGGCCAGGATGCCAACAGGTGTCGAGGAGAAGCAGTTCGTGACCCACCTTTGGACCGACCTCCAGCAGACCGACATACGGTCAAGGAGGGTGAGGCTTGGTGAGAAGAGGTCAGCTCCATAGAGGAGGATCGGGGAGAGCAAGGACGATGCCAGGCGATGGCACAGGTAAGGAGGGAGGCCTTTGCCCGGCCTAGATAGTCTTTTGATAGTGGCGAAGGCACCCTGGGCCAGTCCAAGCCTTCTGACGAAGTGGGACGAGGTGCCTCTTGTGCCCGAGGTGGAAGAGGGCTCGAACCAATAGCTGAGCCAACGAACTAGTTTAGAGGGGCGGAAAACAAGGTCATCCAACCGGACTGGGATCTGGGGCGGGGGTACCTTCTGGGAGGGGGTCTCCCAGTGCATAAGCTTGGTCTTCGGGATCGAGAAGGACACACCTAGCCTTCCAGCCTTTCGCTGGAGTGCGCTGGTAATGCCTTGCAGCCTTTGAATGTTTCTCCGGTAGGAGCTCGAGGCAACCGTGACCGCGAAGTCGTCCACATAGGACAGGATAAGTCCCCTGGGGACCGGGAAGTGAAGGGTTGATACGTAAATAACAAAAAGGAGGGGGGAGATCGGGGAGCCCTGAGGGGTACCGACGGAGACGGGCGAGAAAACCTGGGGCGCGCCTTGAAAGATCAGGCGGCATGAGCGGCTGTGGAGGAAGGAGCTTATCCACGAGACCATGTAGGGGTTGACCGCTTTGGTGGCGAGTCTGTCGCAAAGAATCGGGGCTGAGACATTGTCGAAGCCCCCCTTTGTGTCCAGGAAGAGGGTCGAGACCTTGAGCTTAGGCCGCATGAACAGTTGAACCTCGTTTGAGAGGGTAGCCGCGGCGTCAAAGGTGCTCAGACCAGGCAGGGAGCCAGTCTGGTTGGGGGAGAGCAGGCCTAGAAAGCGAGCCAGGGCCGAGAGTTGGTTCGCCATCACCCTCTCGAGGATCTTGGAGACCCCACAAGAGGACGATGACACGGAACGAAGAGGGGGTATCGTAGGAGGGCTTGCCAGGCTTGTCAAGTAAAATGCCGCTGGCTTTTTTCAGGGAGGGGGGGTGGAACCCGTATCGCCTATCTACTCGGAACTTCTTCTTTTTTTATTTTATTTTTCTTTTTTCTTTTTTTTTATCATCATGTATTCATTGATTTATGGTACAAGAACTTGCATGCAGTGCTAGCTATGGCATAAACAAAACCTTAATCTCAAAACTCGCACGTAACAAAAGAAACAATCGCACCAAACTATAAAATCCTCCTAAGTGTGTCCAATAGCCGACACAAAATCCCTAAGGAAATAAAACTATAAAGCGCATAATCATAACAAAAAATAATCCCCCAACCAAAGTGAGGAAAACATAACGTGTAGAAGCCTGGGCCCCCTCAGGGGGCGAAGCCATGCATCGGAAGCACAGTTGTTTCAGCGTCTGGGTCGTGTTGGGGGTCCCTTTCTGCCGGGGGCATGCCTGGCGGGAAACCCATCGCTGTGACGTTTATGTATCTAGCGAGTGCGAAGAGGGCGGAGGGGCTTGACCAGAGGGGGCTGTCCCAATCAACCGAAGAGAGTCCTTGGAGGTGGCGCTCCCTGGGTTCCTTGCGGGACTCGCAGGAAAGGATGGCATGGGCGAAGTCCTCCTCGTCTTCCTCGCACAGCGGGCAGAGGAGAGAGGGGTCCTCAGGGAACCAAGACGGGTGGGCGGCTAGGTAGCTTTTGCCTGAGCGCATCTGGTGGATCCTCCCCGCAATAAACCTTTCAAGCCCCATGAACGGGTGGGGAGAAAGGGACGGGGTGTAGGGGTAGGTAGGGGGCGGCGGGAACTGGTCAATCCATTCTCTAAGCAGCGCAGCTCTGAGCCTGATCTTGATCGACTTGTATGAGGGGGCATCCACCGCCATCGGGAGACAGGCGGGAGGGAGGAGGTCGGGGGAGGCCACTGGCAGAGGGCCAGAAGCGGGGAGGAAGGGGAGGGTTCGATGGGCAATCGCATCAATCGGGAGGTGTTTCCTTATAGGTGGGGAGGGGACAGCAGTCTTCCACGAGAGGGGGGCGTAGACCGATGTCAGACCCCGCGTGTAGTGGCGTTGGTCGTCAAGAGCTGTAAAGGTGGATGATGTAGGGAACGTAGGGTGGAGCCTGGCAGTAGCTGGGTTGGCCTCAGGTGGGAGACAGACCAGTCTTACGGCCGCAAGTCGTTGGCGGTGACGAAGCAGAAGGGGCTTGGGGGGGAGGGCTGATTCACAGGCTAGAATGCCGACAGGTGTCGAGGAGAAGCAGTTTGTGACCCATCTCTGGACCGACCTCCAGAAGACCGACATGCGGTCAAGGAGGGTGAGGCTTGGTGAGAAGAGGTCTGCTCCGTAGAGGAGGATCGGCGAGATCAAGGATGATGCCAGGCGGTGGCAGCGATATGGAGGGAGGCCTTTGCCCGGCCTAGACAGTCTTTTGATGGTGGAGAAGGCACCCGGGGCCAGTCCGAGCCTTCTGACGAAGTGGGACGAGGTACCCCTTGTGCCTGAGGTGGAAGAGGGCTCGAACCAGTAGCCGAGCCAACAAATTAGTTTAGAGGGGCGGAAGACAAGGTCGTCCAACCGGACTGGGATCTGGGGCGGAGGTACTTTCCGGGAGGGGGTCTCCCAGTGCGTAAGCTCGGTCTTCGGGATCGAGAAGGACACACCTAGTCTGCCAGCCTTCCGCTGGAGTACCCTGGTGATTCCCTGGAGCCTTAGAATGTTCCTTCGATAGGAACCTGAGGCAACCGTGACCGCGAAGTCGTCCACGTAGGATAGGATGAGTCCCCTAGGGACCGGGAAGTGAAGGGTCGAGACGTAAATAATGAAAAGAAGGGGGGAGATCGGGGAGCCTTGAGGGGTACCGACGCAGACAGGCGAGAAAACTTGGGGCGCGCCTTGAAAGATCAGGCGGCATGAGCGGCCGTTGAGGAAAGACCTTATCCACGAGACCATGTAGGGGTTGACCGCTTTGGTGGCGAGTTTGTCGCCGAGTATCGGGGCTGAGACGTTGTCGAAGCCCCCTTTTATGTCCAGGAAGAGGGTTGAGACCTTGAGCTTAGGGCGCATGAACAGTTGAACCTCGTTCAAGAGGGTAGCCGCTGCGTCGAAGGTACTCAGACCAGGGAGGGAGCCAGTTTGGTTTGGGGAGAGCAGGCCTAGAAAGCGAGCCAGGGCCGAGAGTTGGTTCGCCATCACCCTTTCAAGGATCTTAGAGACTGTCTCCAGGAGGACGATGATTCGGACCGAAGAGGGGGTGTCGTAGGAGGGTTTGCCAGGCTTGTCAAGCACAATGCCATTGGCCTTCTTTAGGGAGGGGGGGTGGAACTCGTATCTAACTAGCGAGCCCAGGAGGGATGTGAGGACGGTGGGGTTGATCAGGTGGACCTTTTTCCAGACCGAGTACGGTATCTGGTCCGGGCCAGGGGCAGAGGATGAGGAGGACTTCTGTAGGGCTGTCGATACTTCCTCCGCCGACCGCTCCGGGACATCCTTGAATTCTCGTAGAATGCGCGGGGGGGGGGAGGACCCTTTCTCGGGGAAGAAGTGTTCTAGGAGGGCTTTGTTGATTTCCGTGGGGGTTTCCGCTCCCGGGATCTGGGGGAATCTGTCTGGTGGTTTTCCGAACGCGAATTTCTTCGCCGTCCAGAGGGACTGGGGGTTAGCTGTTTGCAGGAAGTTTTTCCAGTAGTCGTTCTTGGCCTTTTTGATGGCCTTGAAGTACTGCAGGCGTGCCTTCCTGCATAGCTCTTGGGATGAGGGAAGGGGTTCTCTCCGGGCCGTCCGGACGGAAGAGTGGAAGGCTGATCTCTGTGCTGTTAGGTCGGGGGTCCACCACGGTTTTCGACCTATGGGAGGGTCTTTTGTCGAATCTGTGACCTTTGTGGTGGGACCTTATCCTGTCCAAGGCCGTGTCAAACCAAATAGACAGCGACCTCGGTGTAGGGAGCGGGGGACGGGGGTGAAACGACATTCCTTTTAGTCCTTCCTCGAGGGCGGGCCAGTCGGTCTTTATCCATGATGGAGAGGGGGGAGGGGGCCGAGCCAAGGGCTCTGAGAGCGTGATAAGGATCGGGACATGGTCCGAGCCTGACGGGGGGAGGGGCGTGCTCCAGGAGCGGAAGTTAGGCGAGAGGGGGCCATTGGCGAAAGCCAAGTCTATCACTGAGGGGCGGAGGTTTGAATCGAAGGGGAAGTAGGTGAGGGTGCCGGGCGCATTTAGGAGGCAGAAGCCTTCACCGGCAGCTCTCTCAAAGAACGGAGAGGATGCCCCAAGGTCTTGGATCGAAAAGAGTCGACCTGGGTCAGCTGAGGGGTGGTGGATGTTGAAGTCTCCTACGACCAGCGTGGGGGAGGGCGTGGAGGGGCCTATCTGCTCGGACTTTCTTTTTTTTTTCTTTTTTTTTTTCGTTCATGTATTCGTTGTTATTTAGGGTACAAGAACTTGCATGCAGCGCTAGCTATGGCATAAACAAAACC
>JACCEG010000635.1:24561-55005 GCA_014065205.1 Tuber brumale | reverse complement strand
TTTAACTGTGCTCTGGGAGCGATGTAAAAGCTGTCCAATCTCAGAAAATGCAATATTTTTCTCCCTTAGGGCAACAATTTGCCCTTTCTCAAAGTCTGTGAGGTAACCTGTCTTTTGTGAAGGCATGGTTGTTGAGGGGTGGTTGATTGAGGGGGTGGGGTTTTTTGAGGTGTTGCTTGGTAACCACTGATCGGACGATCCCTTTTGTCCTAGTACTTTATAATGACCTGATACATGTTAGCCTCTGGCTTGAATAAAATAGTATTGTGTGAACATTATACATACCGCTAGAGCTCCGGCCGTAAGTATACCAACTTTCCAAAGAAAAGGATGGATCAGGGTACGAAGCTTCTCAATTTCCGTGCCATTCCTCTGTATTTCAGTACGGTTCCTTTCTATTTCAATGAGGGTCTTTTCTATTTTTATCCCAGTCTTTTCGGTTTCAGTAAAGGTTTTCTTCATATTAGCTCTCTGATTTTCATTTGTTGTCTTGATTTGTATACTTACGTCACCAAACCCTTTTTCAATCGCCACTTTCATCTCGCCAAGGGTCTTGCTAACTTCTACCTTCATTTCACCGAGGGTCTTGCTAACTTCTATCTTGTATGCACCAAGGTCCTTTCTGATTGTTAGCTTTCATCACAAACCAATACAAATGAACTACCGCAAAAACTGATGAAATTGGCTAACTCCGTCCCAGGATGTTTTAAATCCGAGCCAGTGAGCGACAGTATTCAGTCCTAGCGTTTGTTTCTCATAGGTCGGTTTAAACCAACCAGCACTGGTCAACCACAGTCCAGTATTTACGCCAAAATCTGGACGAACACGACTTCTTACTGGATCGGAATTAAGGCATCCTGGGACGGAGTTAGCCAATTTCATCAGTTTTTGCGGTACTAGAGATATGGTTATCTAGTTTTTCAACGTAGCGCCACTAATTCAAATACTTATTAGATGGCACTTTAATAATAACACAGATAATATACCAAATGGGCATCATGCCAGTCACTCTTATGTTGTTTAGACTCAATCCCTTCACCGGTGTTGTCTGCGTTCTGCTCACTAGCAGCTTGAGGAGGTCTCTTGCTATTTTTAGTAACGAAGAATCTGGAAAGACGTGGGTGTGTTGTTTGGTGGAAGGCCAAGCGAACTTCTTGGTTTCGGGTAAATAGACGCAGCATTGTGTTGGTAGTGATGAGGTTGTTGAACTGGTTTGTCGTAGATACCTGAGGTTTGCTTCTCAAGTGGCCGTTGAATGGATAGAAGAGGTTTGCTTCTCAAGTGGCCGTTGAATGGATAGAAGAGGTACAAACGCTTCTCATAGGTTACGCACCTATTTCTACTCTTGTCCCTGCGCCAAGACTTGGAGCCCACCCTGTAACACCTGCCCCTTTCGGAAAGACGCTACCAAAAGTGGCAACTTTCCTTGGCACCAACGTTCTTGATGGCCAATGTCAAATTTACTAAGTACCTGTTTGGCAATGCCGCGACCGTTCTGTCCGGCGACCGTTCCCCATACAAAGATTCTTGTCCTTCCGTTCCCTTCCATTTTGAAATGGTCATTTTGTATGGAGAAATGTCGCCGAACGGAACGGTCGCGGGGTCGCCAAACAGGTCCTAACATCCTCGGCAAGACTGGTGTTACTTTACAAGTAAGGAAGGCGTCTTTCTTTTCTATCTACGATGCAGCCGTATTGCCGTAAGCCTGGAGTATCGTAATCATGGTTACCGTATAAATTTACCATGACTCTGATTCAACACCCTTGGTGCATTACTGACTGTGTGGAACCCTGGATGTCCGGTATCGGTGGCGACACTCGCGACACAAACAGGAATTATTACAGGGAAGCTGATCTCGTGCAGCACTTCTACTGGTGGGTTTGGTTGCGTGACTTTGATGTGGTCTTACTTGGGGCATGGAGAGCCTCGCAGGGCCCCACTTATGGATGGATGCTCACGGCAATTCAAGTGAACATTCTCTCCGACCGACCGAGATATTGTTTACGAGAAATTTAGGAGCACCCGCATTATTCGCGCCTATTGGGATTTATGTGCAGTGGGTGGGGAGTGTAGTTATGTGGGCTCTATCTAAAGTATTTGTTCCCCCCTCATTCCATAGAATCTCCTACACTCTTACTCTTTATCCTCCTCCCTTTTGGCTATTTTGCTGTTCGGAATTTGGCACTTGGACACAAGACTGGCTACCTCCCCGCCCTTCATTCCCATGCATACCGGTAGCGTTCACATCACTGAAGCTGGTTGGTCTCTAATTTAAACCCCTCGCGTGTGGTATCGATATACGGCGATATACCGGTATTTACCTGGCCTTTTTTGGACGACCTACCTTTCCTGGGGGATTTTTATCGAGCCTAACAGAAATAGCTCCTTCGTAAAGGATAAGGCTGTCGTGGGTGGAATTCGGAAAAACATAAACCAGAAAGAAACCTGAGGCTTCCCTTCCGTAGAGAATGTTTGCAGACGCCTATCTAGAGCCTTTGATTGTGTTCTCAATCCTCTCCGCCGGAGTAATTCTCAATCGGCAACGAACCCCTCAAAACAACGGTACTTGGTCGCCTACTTCGTCATCGTCTTCGGAGGGACTATTATCCTCTCCACTATTAGAACCGCAATACCGGGAGAGAAAGTTCTTCGGGAAGAGGATCCAGAGCCGGAACACTGCGCGCTGGAAGCATACACTTGTATCCAGACTGCTGAGGAAGTTACCGTTTCTGGTAGAAGTGTGGTATTGGTTACTGGTTTATTGGGTGAGTATCAACGTTTTTTTACCTGGAATCGATGAGTTGAACTTGCTAATTGGTTTGCTAGACTTACCAACTCGGGAGAGCCCTTACTGCAGTTACCCTCAAGTCGGATACCGTTGTGCAGGCACGTCTGCATGCTCTCTCAGTAGTCCGGCTTGAGCAGAGTCTGGGTATCTTCTTGGAGCCAGCAATTCAAGGATACTTTCTACCTCAAACTTTTCTACTTACTGCTATTAATCGCATATATTCCTTCATCCATATCCCGGGGACCATTACCTTTATCGCATGGTTATATCATTATGCACCGGCTTCGCTATTTGAAGCTAGGAGACGAGCTCTGGCAATTTGCAACCTGATGGCGTTTGTCATATTCACTGCATGGCCATGTATGCCTCCTCGCCTACTTCCCGAGGAAGACGGCTTTGGGTTTATCGATACTGTGCATACGGGAAAGGTAGCAAGCGTGTGGACAACAAACAGGTTCTGTAATCAATTAGGTATATATATCCCCTCCCCCTCGCTTTTCATCCCCCACCCTCTGAAAGCCAGTGTTTCTGAAATCGCGAGCAAAGCTGACAGGGATTAACTTTGACGCCTAGCGGCTATGCCATCACTTCACTTCGGGTACTCGTTTGTGATAGGATTGACCATCGCGACTATGCCCCCTTCGTCATCTCTTCATGCGAATAACCTACGAAGGAGAATCTTACTCTTAATTTTCGGGGTGTCATATCCGTTGACTATTCTTGTGGCAATCATTGCGACAGCCAATCATTACATCCTTGATGCTGTGGCTGGTTTATTCGTGGCGCTGCTTGGATGGCATATTAATGGTGTATTATGTAATCTCCTCGTCTTGGAAGACTGGGTGTATTATCTCTTGAGGGTGCATAAGCCCGGCAGGGATTGTGAAGTCGAGGGGGCGCGGATCTATGCGGCGGACAAGGAGGAGGGTGAAGAGGGCTGGTGGAGGAAAGCATAAAGGGCTCCCGGGGGATGGGCGAATGTAATGGGAGTGGGGGAATGAGAAATACGGTTTGGTATGGGTAATGACAGGAGGAAAAAAGGGAATCGCAAAATATTGGCGGACAGAATTGAGTTCTCGGGCTCTGCGCACCGGCTGGGATAAACTAAACCGGATCGTTCTCGCAATCGGATGCAGCTATTTGACTGACTGACTGAATCTATCTTCCTTCCCTCCACTGATTTTGGTTCATAATATTATAATGGAGTGGCTATTTTTTTACTGTGACCTAACTCCCGTCACATTTTTAACGGGGTTTGTGCTCTTGATATCACGTCTTTGGATGGTGTTGGTACCGGTACTTTACCTTAAGGGCATTCTGTTGATAGCAGGGTTAGGTTGGTTATTTGCGCACAGTATCATACTGTGCCTTGTGCCTTCTTCGGGGGATGGGTTATTAGTGACTGTACTCGAGTATATAGTTTAGAGGGGGGGGGGTTATCTTGGTGGGGGCGGTGTGTATTATGGAAAGTTACCGGTAATTGTGGATTGTTATGAGTGGAGTGCTGTGCCGGTACGGTACGGTCTCGCCATGGTATCATCTCGACTCTGCATTATCGGACCCTGCGATTCCTTTTTGAAAGGGCAAACAAAGAAGTAGAGATCACGAGAATCCCACGCTAAGTCTACGAGGGCGAATTTCTATGGCGAGAATATGTGAAAGCCTACCTTTTTTCGTAGTATTTTCACCAAACACCAACACCACACCCCCCCAATTGTGGGGCACAGTACCGGCAGCTTCTGATGTCGATCTTGCTTTTCTGCCCCTACACCAGATAGGTTTCTGTGGTAAGGAACGAAGGAAACACAAAAAGAAGCAGGGAAGATAGCAGCGGTTCACCTTTTCTTTTTCTTCAACTATCCAACCAGGGCTGGCCCTTTCGATTCACCCATCATCCGTCCACGATCAAAAATTCTGACTCTCCTCCATCCATCCATCTATTCCTCTCTCCATAATCCTAGCAAAAGGACCTACTACAGTAGTAGACTAGCCTTTTCCCTCCCTCTTTAAACGCTTTTGGTTTCAATCAGCACTCCCGATCCTAAAAATCTCTAATTTTTTCTGCTCTTTCCCAATCTTCTTTCCTTTCGTCTGCCAAACCAGGAAATTCGCAAAATTTCCCTGTTCCTGCCTTGTCCGGCGTGTTCCCCATAATTTTTTCCTTCTTCTGGTTTCTAGGGCGCGCATCCATCCTTGGGTTAGGACTTGGGACTTGGGCGAGGTTTCGTTCTTTCGACAACCACCCATTACCACATCACAACCCTCGTCCTCCTCCAACCCTCGCTCTCAACCACACACCCTTCCTGCTTCACACCATCGCAACCACCTCGACCACCACACGTCTCTTCCCTTCCCTTCATCCCGCTCTTCTCCCCTTCCCTTGTCCCGCTCACAACAACCACAACATACCTTCACTTTTAATTTCCCTCCCTCACTCCCTCTCTGGTAATCACAACAACTACCACCTAACGAATTTCCTCATAACCAATTAACTTGCTCATCTACGCGTCTAATCAAATTCTTAGTACCTTGGCTCAACATGGCCAACGACACGCCATCACACTCTCCCAGGGAGAATACTGTCGCCACTTCCGAAGGGAAAGCTGTTACCTCTCCGGCCGCAGAGAAAGACGCGCAAGTTGATAAACCAAACAATACCGATCAAGCTAATACAGGCAGTGGAGATAAGATGGATGTCGATGAAGGCTCTGCGACCAAGCCTGAGCCGAAGACTGCGGTCGATGACGACACTACAGACGCGCCCAAGGGCGACCCAAGCAAAGCGGATGCTACGCAGGCAGCCAAGGAGGGAGAGAATGTCGCCACTGGTTCAGGAGATGAGAAAGGGAAGGTTGAGGGGGCGGAAAATGATTCCGCTGACCCCTCCAGAAAGTCTACTAGACAACGCAAAGCAGGGGCAACCACCACGCCCAGGCCTACCAAGAAGAAGTCCTCCGCCAATTTGAAAGGGAAGACGCCTAGATCTACCAAGAAAGCTACTGTCGATGTGGATTACCAGCCCGGAATGATCGTTCTCGCCAAAATGAGAACTTTCCCTCCCTGGCCCGCCATCATCTTGAGCGATGAGCTTCTTACCGAAGCATTATTGAGGACGAAACCGAGTGGAAAATCCGGAAAGAAAGGCGAGGCCTCGGCTTCGGCTGCTTCTTCCGCTCCGACAAGCTGGCCTGTTATGTTTATGGGTACGAATGAGTAGTAAGTTTACCGTTTCCCCTAGAAGCTAGTTGTTTTTTCATTCTCAACAATCGCATCTTCTCTTGGAACGCGAGTTTGTCGCTCTATTGTGTTTGTCAAAAGTTTCGCTCGTTTCATTGCCCTTGTCATTACTGTTCCGGTTTTGCTGCTTAGCGCACTTTTGTTGGAGATTACGGGCTGACGCATGAAACCTTCCCTTTACATAGTTCCTGGATGAACGTTGGCAGTTTGGAACCACTCGATGATGAAAAGTTGGCCAATGCACCAAAGGGTTCCAAGAACAAGCCTCTCCAGGAGGCCTGGTCTGTTGCTCAAAATGGCTTAAACCTTGATGATGTCAAATCGTATCAAGATTCTGTGGAGATGGATGTTGATGAGTTTAGCGTCGAAGAAGGGGCTGCCGGACCGGGAGAAGGTGTAGGGGCGGAGGCATCTCCTGAAGTTGATGATGATCTTGAAGTAGAAGAGGTCGACGGAGAATCCGAGGAGGAGGAGGAGGAGACACCTAAGCAGAAGAAATCGGCCAAGAAGACTCCGAACAAGAAGCGCAAGAAGTCTGATTCTGTTTCTGATGATGAGGACGATGCCCTTCCAGATAAGCCGGCAAAAACTCCCAAGAAGGCTGCCTCTGCGAAGACCCCTAAAAAATCACAGGCCAAGACTCCTCAGACTACCAAAGGAGCCAAGACGCCGTCAAACGGAACTGCAAAATCTAAGGCTAGTGGTAAGAGCGTGAAGAAGGGCCAAGCAAAAGATGATAAGAAATCGCCAGCTCCGCGTAAGAAGGCTACTACCAAGAGCGCAGACCGTGTAGTTGATTCCGACTCCGACTCCGCTCCCAAGGCAAGCGGGAAGAAGGGTGGCAATGGCGAAAAGAGAACCAAGGAGATACTATATCTCAGACACAGAATGCAACGTGGTTTCCTTAGTAAAGGCAAGATGCCAATCGCCGATGTAAGTCATTTTCCAAATTCACGTTTCCTAGCAAGTTCTGATCATATCTTATGTATAGGACATGCCATCTATGGATAAATACTTTGGCGTTCTTGAAGGTCATACCGATATTGATGGTGATTCTATTCGTGTCAGTCTACCTGGAACTTGGTCAAAAGAGAATAACAATTTTACTAATGTGGTGACGATGCTCTAGACGACCAAGATTAATAAGGTTCTGAAAGCTATTGTGAAGCTCGATTTCATCCCTAAAGACGACGAGTATAGATTCCGTAAGCGCGCTCTCGCGCTATTGGAAAAATGGGATAAAATACTCGCAGACAAGGTCCCTGGCTCCTCTCCCCCGGCTGGTGAGAAGGAGAATGGTATTAAGGGCGACGACGATGTCGAGATGAAAGACGACAGCAAGGATGCCGGTGAAAAGGAATCCGGCAGCGAGCCCAAGGCCGGCGAGAAGAAAATCGTCGATGTCAGCGTGCCATTGACCCCAACCAAGGAGGCAGACTCTGCCGACGCCACCGCTAAAGCCACTGATGAGGCTTCTACGGAGAAGGCTGCAACAGCAACTGCTTAAAGCACAGTATCTATCTCATTGCTTAGATCAAATGTGTCTTTTGTTTTAAAATATTTTTCGGAGAAGGGGAAGGGTGGAAATAAAATTGCTCTTTTTTTCTCTTTTTCCTTTTTTCTTGTTATGGAACGGAGGGCATCTCATTTTAACTCATTTTAACTTTTCCTTTTTTTTTTGCCACATTCGATCTACCAGGCCGGCCGTTGGACGGCAGATGGAACGGGGATTCCTTGGACGGGACAAAAAAATCACAAGAGCCTACTACGATTACTACTACTACGATGGAACAACGACGGCCACTACCAAACAGCGGAAAGCGAGAGAGAGAAGGGGTATAAAAAAGTACGAAAAAAAAGTGAGGAGGGTTGTATAAGGGCGTGTGGCATCGAGCGGAGGCACAGACAGGGGAAACGAAGGTGAACGACAGAACACGATATATTTTGAGAGAAGGGCAGAAGGGGAAAAAGGGGAAAAAGGGCTTGTTTCCCCCCCTTAAACGTGGTGAGGCAGGCTATTCGATTGATTGATTGATTGATTGATTAAAAACTGGACTCAAGGGGGGGGGAAGGGTTTTTTTTCTTCTAATAGTAGTACCGGTATGTGTTTGTGTTGTTGCGGGTCATTACTTTTTTCTTTTACTTTTTCCACTTGTCTGGGGAGTTCTTCTATCATACTTTATTTTTATTTTATTTTTATAGTTCAGTTGTAGTGGAAGGCTTGTTTTTCGTTCTGCGTTCATTTTTCCTCTGTGCGATTGATTGAACTGGTATCATAGTGGTACTGGTACTGGTACTGGTGGTAGTTTGTGTGATATGTGAGGTTTCTTCTCTTTTTACCCTTGTTTTGCTGCCTTGATGTGTTTTGTTGTGATGGATGGGTGAGATTGGATGGGCGGATTGGGTATTTCTGGCTATCGTCGTAGCTGACCTTTGTCCCCTCTGTCCGTCCCAGCCACAATATTCCAGTCTCTCGTAGTTCGGGCATGGAAGCTTTCTTCCTCTGCTTGTCCACTTCCTTATAAACCTCATATGTAATACCGTCCATCCATCCATCAATCTATCAATCTCTCGAGAAGTCTGTTTCTAATTCTGCCTCTCTCATTACATTCCTAAGCATCTTCCGCCGTTACCCCCTCTTTCCTTCTTCCTTCATTCTTCCAAGCCCCTCATACTTTACGGTATCGTATTGCATAGCTTTCCTTGCGGTAATGATTTGGATCCAAAATTTATCATCCTTATTTGTTGTGGGGGTGGGGCGGGCATGGCCGCTCACTCGGGCGTTATGACATGCTTCACGGAGCGAGGCGTATGATAGTTGTGCGGTATCATAAGTATGACAATTTATGATACCGGAAGCGGGTGTTTACAGATAGGTTTGGGGGTGGGGTTTATGATACTTCTATAGGTATGATAATATTATGATATTGTTCCTTAGCATAAGTAACCGAACATAGCAACACACACCAAGCATCAACACTTGACAAAACTATTTCCATTGCCTTTTTCTACTCAATCAACAATGCTTGAAAAGAAATTTTTTTTTTTTTTTTTTTTTTTCTGACTCTAAGTGTGAAGAGAAGACATCTTTTCTAAATTGTTGAAATCGCTGAATATTTGATTTACTTAAAAGTAGAAATATTTTAAAATAATCTTACTTAGTAAAATGTCTTCTAGTCTGAATATCTTTCACAAATCTGATAAATTTTTACAATGGCTAAATAAGCCAGAAGAATTTCATCCCATCATGTAAAGTATGTGACTCAGTTGCAATTGACCCATATGTTGTAATTGAAACTATTTCCATGTAGGGGTATGATATATTATACTTATTTTTTGAGAACTCTTTTGTTTCTTTTTATATCCAGCAGCAGGGCTAGGAATTCATTGTATAAAATTTAATTTTACATTAAAATTAATAGTCTTATTTATGCTCTCAATATTATTATATCCAAATATTTCTCTGAGTCTGGCTACAGGGCTCAGGATTAAAGAAGGGGGTTTGTTTTTAGAGAGTTTAGTTTTGGTTAAAGAATTAATTATGGTTGTTGTCATGTTCGGTTAATTATGCTAACGTACTATATTTTGACTTGGCCATTGTTTTCCGGGTCAGTCTAAGTTGGGAGTGGTTTGCTTCTCTTTGTGATCTCGTTGGATTACCTACGCCTATGGCTGGCTAGGTCTTTCTTGAAAGTTTTGGTGCTCGTGGATTGTATCATAATAGTAGTTGGAGCAATAACTGCTGGTGCGCGCGCAGTGGACTATCATAATTTATCATAACCGGCGAATCAGATTAAATAATGACATTATATAACTCGTGCCTGCCAAGACTTGGGTGCCAGTATCATACTGTTCTCGAGTACCTGTAGCTTAAGCTACGGAATTGCGACAGCTGAAAGCTGTTCTCTCCTCCTCCTCCTCCTCCTCCCTTCTTCACCCTCACTCAACTCTCGAGTCTCTAATTCTGGGGCTACATAATATCACCACTTCCACCTAACGCTCCAAGAACCGAAAAAAAAAACCCCCCCGCTAACGGAAATAAAATGCATCAGCCAACTTCACAAACCACCACCCAGTCCCAATCCCAAACTCACCTAATAACCCCAACGCCAACACCGACTCCACCCCCTCGCCCCTCCTCCCACCAATCCGGTCCAATAACCCACCACTGGAACGACCTCCCCGCCTCCCTCCTGCCAAAACCCTACTCGGCCTCGGCCTCCCGCTCCACATCCCCTCACCCGCAACCACCCCCGCAACCACTTCCCCCGCCGCCGTCCTCGTCGTCAGACCCGGAGAGCCTGCTAATAGAACCTCTCATCGAGAGACTCTTTGCTGCACGGTCCACGCTTCCGGATGCGCAGCGGCAGCAGTTGAAGGAGAAGGTGCTGAAAGCGGTGCCGAGCATGAGTGCTGCGCAGCGGGATGAGGTTGTGGGGATATTGTTACGGTGGGATGGAGGGGAGGAGGAGGAGGAGGAGAGAGGCGGGAAGAAGAAGAAGGATGAGGGGAGGGAGGCGGTTGTTGGGTTCATGGTGAGGGAGAGGGGGGTTGCGGGGTGGGCTATGTGTCTTAGGAGGGGGTTTGAGGGGCTGGTTTAGGTTAGAATTGGGTAGAATATCATAATCCTTATGTGGAGGGGGAGGGGTGAGCGGGGAGGTAATTAGTTTGTGCGGGATATTGGCTTTTTCCCTCCATCCCTCCCCTTCCGCTTTCGCACAAGATTGTATGACCACGCATGGGTGAATGAGCCTTAGACGTTTTAATTATACAACTCTCCATATAGGAACAGACCTGAGCCGAGACATCCAGACATCGAAAAAGAAAAAAAAAAGTAACTAAGTTACTCGAGAAACACATCGGAAGTGAAGGAGAGAAAAAAAAAAAACATTTGTGTTCGGCTACACAGCAATACAATATGATATCCATAGTCTTGTATCAATGACCTAGATACCCACGCTCTTCTATTCTCTCGATATGCGTGCATATGTAAATGTAGCTAGCTAGTCGACCCTAATACCATCTGGGCTTCCATGGATGGTGCCCGTCGGGTTGTACTAGTACAGTATAGTATTCGGGATACGCGGTTTAGCGGCCACTGTCAGCACCGGAAATCACTCGTTTGTGCTGAGTTCGTTGTGGTATTTGGGGTGTGGGGTGAGGGGGAGTGGGTTGCGTACGGTTGGCATGAAGTTCCTGGAATAAGTTGTATGGTGCGTGTGCGGGGCGTATGTATGTTGGGTGGATGTATAGGTAGTGTGTATGTGTGTGTGTGTGTGGAGCGTGGTGGTGGTATTTCCATGTTGTGGTAGATATCGTGTATCTGGTATATTATGATAGCCAGTGATAATTTATAATTACGTTATTTTACAAGGAAATTATTATAGTCGATATCGGATACGGATATATATGAGATCGAGGGCTTGCTTCTAACGTTTCGAACGGAAAGGTTGAAGTTACGATGCTGTGCGCTCCCGCTCCAGCTACCATTCAATAACCAACTCTTCAACCCCGAGCTCCCTCTTCGCGACTCTAACTCTCTCTAAGAAGTCACCGGGAGCATAGCCCGAACAATTCACCGACTCTACCGTGAGTAATTCCGAAATGCTACTCAGATTCCCCTCTAATACCATCTTCTTCCCCATCCGTGCGGAAACTGCTCCCTTCTTCCTCTTCAAGAGCCTGAGTCCCTGCCTGACCAGATACGCCACTGAAGCATCCACCGTCTCCCTGCCGACAACGGTCTTCACCATGCTTCCCGGGTTCGCGGGATCAGGAACGAACTTCCTCCGCGTCTTGAGTACGCCGATAGTGACCTCGCGCAGGATCGTGTTGTCCAACTCGACGCCCCAGTTTTTAACACCGGCGTGCAGGGCGACGAGGAGGCCGTGAAAGTCCTCCACTATGACGAAGCATTTCACGATTTTTTGCCAAAAGTTCTGCACGGTCTTGTGATCGTGCTCCGCCTGAGGTGGGAGGGTGCGGATCATTTCCCGGAAGAGGTGACGGTGGTGGTCCGGCATTGTGTTTCTGAGGAGCGTTAGGCGACGGCGGTGTGCTGCCCAGACGATTTGCCAGGTTTCTATGTCTGGGTGAAGGGTTTCTACCATTGATGCGAACGCCTTGTCGAAGCGCTCATGAAAGTGTAAGCGGTAGAGAGAGTACAGGATGTGGTTGTATATGAAGAAGTTTGGCTGAAGCGCGCATTGCGAGAGGAGGTTGCTGTAGGCGGCCACTCGCTCCATACGCTGGTGTCGGGAAAAGTGTAGGATTAGATGGGAGAAGGTATAGATGGTCGCTGGTGGGGCTGTTATGAGGTTCTTTTCGTCGTTGTCTTTTTGCTCTTCTGGTATTGGTGGGGGTGGTGTTGCTGGGCCTTCTTCTCCTTGTTCTTTGCTAGCCCCGGATTTGGGAGGAGGGCTGGTTTGGGATTGGACATGCTTTATTTTTTCCTGAATCATTGCCTGAGCCACGTATTCTGCCATCTCTATACTGCCTTCTCCTAAGAAGCCTTTGATCACCCAATTGAAGTGTACGCTGTCCGTTGGAAACCCACGCTTTGGTAGCTCGCTGGTGATGAGGATGTACACCAGGTCTGCTCTTCCCATTCTTAAAAGGCTCTGCATCCAGCCTTCGATAAAGTACTGGTCCCACTTTTCGTAGGGGAGCTTCTTGAGCTCTTCGAGGGACATATCTGCCAGATTCGACTCTTGGAGGTCCTCTCGTGGCATGACCTCAGGCAGCCGCTCATCTGGCGTGACCGGGGTGGAAGGTCTTCTTATTGCGTCATTGTGGATTTTCTCGAGGGCTTTGTTTCCGGTGAAAATCATCTCTCTGTATATTGAGAGGCCCCTGTCCATCTCTCCGGCGTCTAGGAAGGACATCGTAATGTCATCGTATGCCTTAGCTTTGATCATGTCACCTCTCTCCTTGGCCCACTGTTTCATCCACTTGTACGTTTCCAGCGCTTTGGCTGGCTGGCCGATGTGATTGTATGCCATGATGACGGGGATGTAATCCCTATAGTCAACGGGCACATACTGCTCTTCCATCCTCTTGATGGTGTAGAGTGCCGCCTCGGGATTCTGATCCAGTGCGAACAACCGCACTCCCAAATTCCAAAACGCTCTTGAAGCTGGCCCGACTCTGGTCCTGTGGCGCCACCGCTCCATAGCCTGCGCTCGGGCATCATTCCAGAACATACCACCAATATAAGCAATTTCCTGTTCTTCTGATAGCGGAACCTGCGCTGCAATCATGAGGTCCCCAACAAGCTTGCTCCGGGAAGTAGGTATCTGATCGGTTTCTAGCGCCCATATAGTCTTCCAAGCATACCCTGTCAGCGATTTCAACACCCACGGTGTAGCTCTCGCCCTCCCAAGCCAGTAAAATATCTCCTTCTTGAGTACAACCGGGTTTCTCTCTAGTAGTAACAACGCCCTCTCCAACCTCTTCAAAACATACCCCTCAATAGGCTTGAGCTCTCCCACCCTCCTCTTATCAACCATATCCACCTGCCCCCTCACTGTCTGTTCAAATATCCTCACGTCGACTCCCTCTCCTCCTTCCCCTTCGCCCAAAACCGCATTCTGGATCTCCTCTACACTCTCCCACTTCCTGATATTCTGCTCTACCGCTGGCGCCCCATCGATTGACTGATTTACTACTAGCGGTCGTGCTAAATTCGGTATCACGGCCGGTAGTGGGTCCCTGAGTGTTTGTGAGCGGAGAGCTTTGGGTTTTTTCTTGGGTTGTGTGCTGGGAATGGGGATTTCCGTTAGAGTCGAGGGACGGTCTTTGCGGAGGTGGATGAGGTTTTCGAACAGGCGGCGGAGGCTCCGTTGGGCTTGGAGACGGGCTCGGAGAGGGGTTGTCATTGTAGGGTAGTTGTTTTGGCTGTTGGTGGGTGGGGTAAGCTTAAAATGTACAGTAGAGCCTCAATGCGGGAGGAATGTAGCGTTATCCGGTCATTGACGGGTGAATTGGGAATTGAGAGAGCGGGAGATGGCGTACCGGTATTTACTCAGGTATGGACGTTAGTGATGGGACTAACAGGGGTCAGGACGTATCTGTGCGAAACCTATTGCAGTAAAGCAGTATGATCTCTGCTTAGAAGATGCCCACAGCGCAATACTGAGTTTGCGCTGCTTTACAGATTTCCACACAGCGCACAGATGCGTCCTGAGCCCTGTTAGTCCCATCACTAACGTCCATACCCTGGTACCCATAGTGAGGTTACTACGTATACTCGAGTATGGCCTGGGTATCATACATAGAGGATCCTGAGGGTAGGGGAGGCACTGTACGATACCGGGTATGGGAGAGAACGGTTGCTTGGCCGAATTTTTGCGTGTAAAAAAAAATTAAATTCAGGACTATTTTGGAATTGCGCTTTCTGCACTGTTAAGGATCAACTCGGTGTTCTACTATCATAACCCAGTGAGATATGATAGGGCCTCCAACTCATTCCCAAAGATGTACTGTACAGTACCGTCACTTTCTTCAAGATTCTCAAGAATTTCTGCGGAGCCGCTGGCAGGCTGCGTGCACATCAAAATCTCAAACTATTTGTGCAACCCTGAAATCTTGGCATTGGCATATGATAGCTTTTACCGACCAACACTTGAGCCGCATCCCCCCCTCGCTCATTGGAGCAAACAAGACCTCTTGATTTGAGTGTTCCCCTTCCCATCTTAACAGACAGCACCTGATACGCTTCTACACAAGCAACCTCCTCCACCACTCCAAACGATCTACGACACTCAGCATGTCTCTAAAGCGCCGTGCACCATTAAACCTCTCACCCTCCTCACCCGCAAGCCCACCCCCACCTAAGCGCCAGAGCCACAAAGCCGCCCCTTCATCCTCCACCTCCTCCTCCACCTCCTCCCACACCGTACCAAAACAGCCCCCCTTCAAGCTCCTATCCCCAGCGCCCACTCCCGAAGAAGGTGAAGAAGACGACTACATGAACATGACAATCCCAGACCCAACCCCGACTGGACCAGAATCCTACACAGAGCGTCTAAAGCGCAAGCAACGCGCCGCCGAACTCGCACAGCCAAAGTCCAAAGCCGAGCTCGCGCGTATCGAGAGGCAAAAGCGTGACGAAGCGCTCGCCAAAAGTCTCCTCTCGCACGAGAGCGCCGGTGCGAACAAGGGGTTGAAAATGATGAAGCAGATGGGCTTCACCCCCGGTAGTGGGCTCGGTAGGAAGGAGTGGGATAGTGGCGGCGACGAGGCGAGGTTGGAGCCTATAGGTGTTAACATGAAGTCGGGTCGTGGCGGGATTGGTCTAGACAAGGCTACTGGCGAAAAGATGAAGAATGTCGCGGCCGGTGTTGGTGTTGAGCAATTGAGTCCCGAGGAGTACAGGGAGCGAGTCAGAGTTCAAGCTGAAGAGGCAAGAATGGAGGCTCAATTCTGTGGTGCTCAGAAGGTTTGCGAGAAGTTTGAGGATACTGGGGATGATCTTGGAGGTAATACGCAGCGGAGCGTACCCTTGAAGAGCATCAACGTGTTCTGGCGCGGCCTGGTTAAAGCTCGCGAGGAGAGGGAGCGCGAAAGGAAGATAAAATACGAGATGTCGCAGAGTCTGGATTTGCCCAGGTTACCTGGCTATGATAGGGGCCATGAGCTGGATCATGAAGACAAAGTCGCGCTCGGGATTGCGCCCGGTAGAGTTCGCAAGTTGGGAATGGTGGTGGAGGATGGAGCTGAAGATGAGACTGATGAAGATGAGGAGTTGGCAGGGTTCGAGGCTTTGGAGGTCGGAGAGAGATTGAAGCGGATCGTGGAGTATTTGAGAAGCAAGTACAAGTACTGCTTTTGGTGCAAGTACCAATATCCTGATGAGGAAATGGAGGGGTGTCCAGGTCTCGAGGAGGATCTGCATGGCTAGGAGCCTTTTTACAATGTAGTTTTGCTTTGTTGCTTTGCTGGGGCGTTATCATAGATCTCGTTATTCTCACGCCGCTATCCATTCATGTATGATACAATAGTTCAATTTCTATAGATCAGACCACAGTTGTCAGGTGCAGTGCTTTCCCATACAATTTATTGACTCTTACTGTACTCTGAGACACCAACCCATCCATCCACACAACCGCTGTTCCTGCCCTTCGAGGGGGAAAAACCAGCTCAACCAACGATCTAGATAAACAAAATCCCGTATGAGAAAACATCACCCAAGAAAGACCGCCGGCTCACAAAAAATGAAAGGCAAAAAAGTACCCCAGGTGAGATTCGAACTCACGACTTTCGCATAACCTAGCATACAAGTTCTCCCAATTAGGAGAATACTCTGTATAAGAACGACACGCTAACCGCTGCGTCACAGGGGTGTGATTGACAAACATTACTTTCTAAACACACTTGACTTCCCCACACCTCTCCACAAGTCGTCACCCGCCCCACCATCCCCACAACCAAAACAGCAGGGGGGAAAAAAAATCACTCACACCCCCCTTCTCGCCAAAATCCGACATCTAATATAATTGATCCTAAAAACCCCGCTACCACCGCCCACCCGACCAACACTCTCGAGCACGCTCCCCACCTCCTTTACAACCCCCTCCCTCTCACCCTCATGCACCAACTCCAAAAAAGCATTCCCAAACAACCCCACCCACCCCCCAATATTCCCCTGCGGCAATTCGGTCTGCCTAAGTTCCGTCCGCAAGCTCTCGACGACGAACCCAGCCTCACCCCACAGCTTCCTGACCTCCTCCTCGGTCGGGAACCACCACGGACACGCCTCGCGCACCACTTCCACTGCGACGCCCCGATGCACGAGTGCGGCAATCAGGGCGGTATGGACCTCTGCGCAGTTCCCGTGGGCGCCGAACTCCGCTGCGAAGGTCCCGGAGGGGACGAGGAGGTTGTGGAGGGATTTTAGGATCTCGATGCGTTGGGGGGGTGGGACGCGGAGGATCCAGTGGAGGGCGGCGTTGGAGAAGATTTTTGTGAAGGTTTGTGGCGCGAGGGTGGTGGAGGTTGTGGGGTTGGGGAGGTGGGTGGCGTCGAGGTGGGTGTATGTGGTGTTTGGAGTTGAGTTGTGGGCTCTTGCGCTGGATAACATGTTTTCGGAGCTGTCGATGCCGTGGATTGATGAGCAGTGTCGGGATATGCGCGCGGTTAAGACGCCGTCGCCGCACCCTACGTCAAGGATTTTGTCTACAGGGGTTAGCCGATTGGAAGGGATGAAAGAGTGTGGGGGGGAAGGGGTACCGGTTGGTTGAGGGTCGAGGAGAGAGACGACTTCTGTTGTGAGCTCTGCGACGAAGGGTGCTACTTCCTCGGTATAGGCCTTTGAAGACCAGTGGTCTTTAGCAGTGGTCGCCGATTGGGCCATTGCGAATTTGGAACTTGGGCAATTGTAGGGATCTGTTGGGCTGGGCTTACCAAAGAGGTTATACGCTGGGGCTCTTTATATCGAGTCCATCGGACTCTATTGTGGGGGGAAAGATGGGTTTAGGTGTGGGGTAAGTACCGGTACTCGATATATGGTGACTCATTCCGAAACACGGAGAGTTTGGCGGGGGGAGCTGTCTGCGGTGAGAAAGTCCTTGCATACAGAGCACAGCAGGTTGGGGGCTGCGAAGAGGGCATCGTTGACGCTCTGCAAGGATTTGCATGAAAAGCTGCCGAGGAGCTCTCGGCCGGGATATTGTAGTTCTGTACATACTGCACCAGTACTGCACGCCTCCCAGAGCAGCCGTGGTCCTACAGGTACTGTGTTCCGGTTCACGTTAGGGAAATTAGCTAGTTAGAGTGTGTCGCGTGGCCTCGATATACACGGCCAAGCGACTTTATACAGAATCCTATTACTCTATCTTCCTTCCACTACCGGTATACTAACTCCTAGTCTCCTAACGTAGGGGCTGGGGTAATCGGACCTCACTCTGGGACGTTGGAGTTTCCTCGTATAGTACCGTAGGGTCAGTTGTATCTTCTTTACTTTCCTCAGTTGAGGCCTGAAAGTCAATTTTTTTTTCTTTTTTTTCCCGGGTGACTCCCCTCCCCCTACTTATACCTAAAGAGGGGAATTGTGAGTGTCTTAGTGTGAGATTCAATTACCTTACAGTTCTTGCGGCACCTTGTACCATACCGGTGGTACTCCAAAACTAAGAGCCTAGCTACTGTACCCCCACAAAAAGTGAAAGCGCAAATCGAGTGACACTCCATGACCACTAATCCATTGGTCTACGAAGTATACGGATAGGTATACTGGTATCCAACCGCCAAGCCACAACCCCACCATCCCTCCTTGATACGGCACCGAAGCAACACATCCCCAAAACCTCACCATCCAACTAGTAGGCCACCGCAATGACAACAACATACACCCTCCCGCACCTCCCACCTCATAAAATCCACATAACCCACCTCCCCTCCCTCCCGCCCGCCGCCTTCAAAACCTTCCAGCAGGAACTCACCTCCCCCGCCGCCACACCGTCCAGCGAGTACGCATTCCTGGACGCCAGCGCGATCCTCTCGACAACGCACCTGCTGGCTGCGGTATTCCAGGCCGTGCGCAACGAACTCGTCAGCGGCAAGCGGAGGACTAGGAACGTGCATAGCGAGGTGGTGTATTGCTTGGGAGGGAATAATAATGTATGTTTCCATTTTTGCTTTGTTGTTGAAGGAGGAAATAGCGGGCAGGTGGGCTAATGGAAATGTGTGTCGGGGGGGGATAGATTAAAGAGGCGTATAAAAAGTTTGGTGTCACGGAGGAGACGAAGGACGTTATTGCTGTCAAGATTGCGCATGGGAAGGGGGAGTACTGGTGTGGGGGGGAGGAAGTGGGGGGGAATATTCGGAGAGTGATCGGCGAGGAGGGTGCTATGGAGGTTTATGACGATGGGGTTGCGAGGGAAGTTGTGGATGTTGAAAAGGTCAAGAGGTATTACAAGATCAAGACGGGTGGGTCCCAGACAAAGGGGATTGGTGCACTGGAGATTACCGCTCTGGAGGTGGAGGTTTTGGGTAAGATGGTTGGAAGGGTTGTTGGATAGTTTCTCTTTTATCACCTTATAATATTATACACGGTGTTTGCGGGGTAACGGCGGTGGAGTCACTGATTGGTTAATTGGTTAATTGATTGTAGTGTACTTGTACTATAGGTTTCACCGATACATGGTGTATCTCTTTGGCTTTAAAGCTTGTCCTGAGCCTTGAGGATGGTTTGAGCGGCCCCTCTGTTTGCTCTCGCTTCTGTCCACCTGTTGATCCACTCCAGTACCTCTCTGTGCCAAACCAAACTATTCTCTGGCTTCAAAACCCAGTGGTTCTCATCGGGGAATGTAAGGAACTTGCTAGGAATTCCTAGAGATTGCAAGATGTGGAATACAGATAGACCTTCGCTGATGGGTAGACGGAAGTCAAGCGCATTGTGAATCACAAATTGGGGAGTCCCCCAGTTTTTGATATGGGCCGATGGGCTCCATTTAGAGTAGTTCTCAGGGTCATCCCAGAGGGTGCCGTTGAACTTTGTAAGGTTAGCGATAGAAGCGGGAGAAAAGGGATAATGGAGTATCGATTACCTCGCGCTGGGGAAAGTAAAGCTCGTCAGTTGAGTAGATGTTTTGGGGTGCGAATGAGCCATCGTGGCAGACCTGTCTTAAGTAAGCATCGCAGTGACGAATAGGATAAGTGATAGCATACTAAGGCCTGGAATTTCTTCCCCAGTGGCATCCCCTGGATATAGTTGACCATGTAACCACCATAACTTGCACCCAATGCGACTGCCCTGTCAAAGTCGATATAATTGTATTCTTCTGTGTTTTCCAAGTACTCCATAGATTTGACGAGATCTATGTACGGAAGTCCGCCCCATTGGTTCTGAATAGCATCCGTGAAAGCTTGTCCGTATCCCGTGCTTCCGGTTGGGTTTACTGTGACCGCAATGTACCCAGCTTCGGCGAATAAAGCGGGATTCCAACGGGTGCTCCAAGAATCTGTCCATGCCCCTTGGGGGCCGCCGTGTATGAGGAAAGCAAGTCGAGTTTTCTTTGAAGAGTCAAAGTCCGAGGGCTTCACGATAAAACCATGAACCTTGGTCTCTGCACCATCGAAGGAGAAGTCTTCGACGGTGATTTTAGACAGGTCGGCAAGCTGGGGGTCCACTTCAGTGGGAAGAAGTAGAGTCTTGAAGTGTTTTGAGGAGGGATTAAAGACAAAATAGCCAATAGACGAGGTGAGTGAGTCCCGAGAGATCAGGAAGTCACCCGAGGGGAGAAGATGCAAGGCCACAATGTTTCCCTCAGCCGTAATCTCTTTTGGCGTGTCATCATCGATGTGTGCTTCAAAGATTCTGACTCGCCCATATGATTCGGCAGTAAGGTATATAGTGCTGGCATCGCTTGACCAGAGAAGCCCGCTGGGGGAGCGATCCCATGGCTTCCAGAAGGCAGTGATGGACGAAGAATCCATCTTATAGATAAAGACATTATTCTGGTCACTCTCATACCCGTTGATATACATCTGGAGGTATGCCAATGCACCACCATCTGGTGAGAACTTTGGAGATGATGCGGCACCTTCGGGAAGAGGGTCTCCACCCGTGTCTTTGCCCTCAAGATTGATAGGCTCAGGCTTCGAGGAGCCATCGAAAGGAACAATATATACCAGAACTTGGGTATAGTTTGCTGGGTTGAGATACGGAGTCTTTGAAACGAAGGCTACGGTTTGACCGTCTGGGGAGACGTCAAAATCATCAGCACCCCCAAAGGGTGCAATGGGCGTCTCAATGGTGCCATCAGCACCCGCCATTAAGTTCTTGATTTCCTTTTCAAGCTTGAACCTGTCACCGTCGAGCGAGAGGACACCGGAGAACAGGGACGACTTCTCAGGCTTGTCATACACATCCCAATGACGAACAAACAGAGATTCGTAAGTCAAACCGGTATCCAATTTCTTGGGGGCGGACTCCGGGTTGTATATGGTGCCATTGGGGTAGGTTAATGCCGATACAACAAAGTTTACCGTTTTATCGGAGGGAGAAGCGGTCTTTAGATTGCACACAGATGCGGGAAGCGAGGCGGCCTTGTATCTAATAGGGGTCAGCCAGCCTATCCATGGCTTGCAGAGCAGGATAATAGATAATATGAATGTTGCCGCACCCTTCACTCGGCTTTGAATGTTTAGCAATCCACAATTCAGAACCTCCTTTGATGTCCGAGTTTGTCCCATTAATGTATAACAAGCTTTCATCATCTAGCCATACTACTTCCTGTACTGTGGGGTCGCTGAAAAGGATAGTCGTATCACCATTGCCGAGATTTAGAAGGTTCCAGGAGGAGCTTGAGCTGTGCGTATCGAAGGAGTAGGACGAGAGATGAAATGTGGCGAGTGACTGTCAAAATTGGTCAATTGACGGGCACGTGGATCAGACGCGATCGAACTTACCCCTGATCTATTAGGGACTGCTTCCCCGCGTCGGGGTGCACTCAGGAGATCTCTACGCTAAGGTTAATGAGGTGCAGACGGATGTTGAATGAAGCTACACTTACTCTGGAGTAAATTTTCCCAATGCCAGGAGGGGGAAAAAAAGCTGACAAGTATAGAGAGACTTCATGATGGTGAACCCCTATTATTTGCTAAAGGGACATGGGTGGTGAATTATGAAGGGAGGAGAACTATTAAATTTGCTCTATCTTATGCGATGCTGGCGATTTAGGGAAGAACACGCGTGATACTGGCCAGTTAAATTTATAGGGAATGGTGCTGTGCTGTATGTTACCCACCCTCAAATGTGGCTCCGTGGCTTAAGGGTACAGGGGCATGACAACTCAAGTTTTCCCAAGCGCCGCTTACATAAGATGACGCTTGGGTATCATAAGATTCTCCAAGAGATTATCAGAGATTAGATCACTCACCTAGTATCTCTGATCGAGGGCATTGTTGGGGGGATGGGGGGATGGATGATTACAAGTGTGTCAAAGACTCGAGCTGCGCTCCTGTCCCAACGCTGTTCCATCATCCTTCGGGGGGCCGGGGCTCGTGTTCTGGTCCCTGTCGCGGGGCGCATTTTTTGTACAGGTATGGAAAACGATAATCCCCCCTGCAGAGGAAGTAGCTAGATGAACTTTCCTTGTAACTTGGGATGACCAATATGTGCCCCTCGGTGATGATGTGCATAAGGATAAGGATTGTTCAGGCACGGAATGATAGCGGTATGAAGCTCCCACATTGTGTCCATCCTAAGGATAGCCTTACTCCTCTCAGAATTCCCGATGCGACAGGGCGATAATGGCAGTCTATGCTTGACTACCAACTCACCGCATGGCTACAGCCCCTAAGACGGGCTGCACTAATACCGGTATTCAGCCTGGGTTGCTTCTCATTTCTCTCCTTCCCGGTAAAGTTTTTTTTTTGTGCTTCAATGGGAAACCTGGTGGGGCTTGTTGGATGTGAAACTCGTGTAGGGTAGTCCACCGCTCACCCGATCGGCGAACAAGGATAATAAATTATAAGTATTGAAGCTCACCAATGCAATCGCCTTTTACACAGAAATCTATAAGCGCTAAGCTTGTTAGGGCAAGATACTCACTTGGCTTTGTTCCTGATGCCTGAAGTACTCGTACTGTACGGTACTCGTACTGTACCGATACTGCACCGGTACCCACCTCCTCTCTGCCGCTCGGTTGTGACAGGAGGCTGTCGCCCACAGCTTCGATCTCATCGTGTATGATACTTTATCTAGCTCGGATACGCGGGGGGAAGTGCAGGAGGGGTCCTCTCCTTTTTTTTCGTAAAAATTTCTACCCACCTTGCTCCAGCTACTTATCTCCCCTTCCTCTCACACCCTCTCTCGCTCCTTCTTCCTCTTCTTCCATCCTTCTCTGCCTCCTCCCAACACCCCCCACTTCAATCGTGGTTACGAGTACTGGTATTCTATTTTCTCTATTCTTATCCGCCTTGCATCCGCCTTGGTAAATCTCCCTCCTGTGTATTTTTAAGCTTTGGGGCTTTTTGGAGGTGATTTTCGCCGTCCATCCCCCTTACTTGAGGGGTTGGCCCTTTTCTATTTTCTATTGGGGGTATAGTGTTGCTAACTTGGTTCTGGACCTCTCTCATCAGCTTTCCCCCAATTCCTCTTCCCTGAAGCACAAACCAACCACCTTATCTAGCTAATAAAAAATGTCACCCAACAGATGTGAGCTGAAATTCCTGACCCCTTAATCGCTTTTTCTGACGATGTCTTTCCCAGCTGTCACTCATCGTCACTTTCAGGATACTGGCATCTGGAGAGATGCTCCAGTCTACAAAGGAGCAACCAAATTCCCCCCTCTCGAGGATGCGAAGAACATCCTAATCACTGGTGGAGCTGGTTTCATGTTTGTCAACCCTTTCGTTTTATCCATTGTATTATTTTTGTATCCCGAGGCTTTCCATCTTACTCGGAGCTAAAAATGGATTAGTGCTTGCTGGCTTGTCCGCCATCTCACCCTCACTTATCCGGAGTACAACATCATCTCGTATGATAAGCTTGATTACTGCGCTTCTCTGAACAATACTCGTTGTCTGAGTACTGCCCCAAACTTCACTTTCGTCCATGGCGATATCACTTCTCCTGAGGAAGTTCAGAATGCTTTCCGTAAATACGACATTGATACAGTTTTCCACTTTGCTGCGCAATCCCATGTTGATTTGTCGTTTGGAAATTCTTATGAGTTTACTTCTACCAACGTCTATGGTACCCACGTATTGCTCGAGTGTGCTAAGAATCATGGCTCGTTGAAGAGATTCATCCACATCTCCACAGATGAGGTATATGGCGAGGTCGACGAGGACGGTGAAGATCTGATTGAGCAGAGCATCTTGGCTCCCACCAATCCCTACGCTGCTAGCAAGGCAGCTGCGGAAATGTTGGTGCACTCCTACTATAAGAGTTTCAAGCTCCCTGTCATCATTGTTAGAAGCAACAATGTATACGGACCTCACCAATTCCCGGAGAGTAAGACGATCCCTCCCTAGCCATGCATGTTTGGGTTTCTAACGAGTGTCATCGATGCATAGAGGTCATCCCTAAATTCTCCTGCCTCCTCCACCGTGGTGAAAAATTACTCCTCCACGGTGATGGGAAGCACACCCGTCGTTATCTCTTTGCTGGTGATGCTGCCGATGCTTTTGATACTATCCTTCACAAGGGTTTGATCGGGCAAATCTACAATGTCGGTTCCACCGATGAGATTTCCAACCTGGAGCTCTGCGCGCTTCTCCTGAAGCAATTCGGCCATGACCCTGCTGTCGAATTTGATTCATTTGTCAAGCACACCATTGATCGTCCTTTCAATGACCGCAGATATGCTGTCGATGCTACCAAGCTGAGGAATTTAGGTTGGGTGCAGAAGACCACCTTCGCCGAGGGGTTAAAGGCTACCGTCGACTGGTACAGAAAGTTTGGAAGTGAGTGGTGGGGCAACATTGATCTTGTCCTTGTACCCTTCCCAGTCGTCAAGGATTCGGAGGTAGTGGATGCCGGTAATAGTGGATCCAAGAGCTCGTAAATGTCAACCGTTTTTTTATTCTTTTTCAATATACTTGTAGGGATTTAGAGGTTTGGGTTGGAACGGCTTGTTTTCGGATTGGGCAGCTTCGGTCCGGCGGGGTTTTTGCGAGTATACTGAAGTGGAATGTCACATGGTTTTCTTCACATTTAAGCTAGTTGGTGCTGGTCAATAAAAAAATAATAATTTAATTTTACCGAGGCCCACTGTGCTGTACTGTACTCGCGAAGCCATTCCCGCCATGCGTGACTAATTGCCCAGCGTTTCGCGTTCCGTGGCTTAAGATCAAAACTTGTATCTTTGCGAGACTCGGACACTGGTACTCGTACATACTGCACAAATTTGCGTCTGTCTACTTACTCACTACCGGTACTGTACAGTATTCGACTACAGTGTCCCGTTGCGTGGCATACTGAGCACGTGGGGGCGCCCTGGAAACGTCCCTGCATAAGCCACGAAGCAGTAATCTCCGCCTGTCGGGTTTCCCCTGGATGATGAGGCTGGGGTCTAGATACCACACTTGAATTATCCATTCCCAAAGAAAGAGTCATCACTGGGCATCACTCGCTGAAAGGAAAAGAAAAAAAAAATCGCCAAGTCTCCTCCTCAAATATTTGTGACCTAGGGTAAGCGTGGAATTAGGCCAAGGCGGTCCATGACAAGGTCTCTTGGCTATCATATCATATAACACTTCCCATAGTAAGGGAGAACCTAAGGAGATGAAAGGCGGAGGGCCTCGTTGGGCTGATATGTTGGGACGATTTGTTGACGATCCATCTGCTTACCCGTACAGTACAGTACCAGGGGGGGTTAGTTCAAGAGTCATGAGGTCTCACTCATGTGGTTTTGTTCCGATCTCTTTATATATTTACCCTGGTATCATATCGCTTGGGTTTATATATGTTATATAATATTATACAATATTATAATATAGAGTGGGATGTATGATAATGGCCTTATGAGTTGTGTTTTTTTTTGTTAGAACCTAAATGTTACGCACTGGCCTGCCCTCCGATATTAATTTTTTTAATTTTTTTTTTAATTTTTTTATATATGATGATAATATTATTATAGTAGCTGCATTCATAGCTAGCTAGCTAGCTAGCCAGGTAGAGAGAGAAAGTGCTGTGCACGGTACAGTACAGTACTACTGATAATGGTCACGGAGAAGATTTTTGAAAAAAAAAAAAAAAACTCAGATAAACACCTTGGCGGGCAGCTTGGTTTGTTCTAGAAAATGGGTAAAAATTTAAGAATTCTGTTTTTTTTGTATGTCATTGGTAGGGGAATCTTTTAGGTTTGTTCAAGATTGACTTATTGCTGGTTTCTATATTTTAAGGTTTGATTGAGTGGATAATATTGTTGAATTAGGCCCTGCTCGGCGGGCCACAATAAAAAAAAAATTGCCATATTTCTGAAAGCAGCATATTTTCTAAGACAACAACAATTATTGGTATAAATACAGTTCTAATAACATAGTTAGATAGAGAATAGAAATCTACACATTGTATGTAAATTTCTATTCTCTATCTAACTATGTTATTAGAACTGTATTTATACCAATAATTATTGTTGTCTTAGAAAATATGCTGTTTTCAGAAATATTACATTTATTTTTATTGTGGTTTGCTGAACAGGGCCTTAGATTTTTGGAAATATGTAGTATAGTGCTGGCCATCTGTACTGTTTACCAAATATTTTGCAATAGGAGATGGCTTGGTATCAAAGATTATGTACATAGGTTCAACTGCTGTCAAGTTTATAGTTTTTAGAATTATTGTCAAACTACAGTAATGTCGAAAAATGTTCATACATTATAGATGTATAAGATGAATATTCACTTCTGTTAAGATATCCTACTTTGTTATGTATATTGCAACAGGTAACAATAGTAGTTAGTCATTGTGATTTGAGGAGTACAGTTGCAATAAGGTAGTGACTAGGCAATAGTGGAAACATTGATGTACCATGCCCCAATAGGTCTACTACGGGGTTTTAAATATCTCGGTCAATGTTCAATATATGAAAACACTCATGTACATGTAATACGTTGTTCGTTTACCCTTTTTTTCAATCAAAAGTACTAATCAGACAAGGTATAGTATCAATTATCTAGTAAACCTTATTCCAATCCAATTGCTCTCATTCCTCTCTAGCTACTCCCATGACCTCCTTGTTTGTTCTTGGTTTTCTCTTTCGAAATTATCTCTTGAGTCGTAATTTTAACATATGCCAAACATTTTCAATCAGGTTCATATCTGGTGACTTTACAGATCAAAAAACATTCATAATATGATAGGACTGATAAAAACTCACAGTTAATGTCAAGCAATGAATACTATAATTGTCCTCTGCAATCTAGTATTGTTGACCATATTCTGATAGAGTTTGAAAAAGGGAATGAGGTAAGGTACAAGGATTTCATGAACAAACTACTGACTATTGAGACTTAGCACATCACAAGAAGAGGTTCATCCACTAAGAGTTTGATGGTGGACATAGACAAGTGGTAAATGGTATTCAAAGGTAATTGCCATATAAAAGCTTGTAGAAAATTGGTTAGATCGTTACTATTTGTCTAGATACTACTCTTGATTTCCTATTCCTGCTCATTGTTGAACTCTCTGGAGACCATCCTGGTTTCCACTGCTTAAATATGTGGTTTCATCTGTAAAAACACATAATCTCCAGTTACTTGCTGTCTATGCTCTTACTTCTTGCATCTATTGGAGCATCCTTATCTTATTTGATGGCTGTACTTCCTCCTGATTTTGTACAACAAAGCTGTGATACCCTTGAGCAAGTACTGCATTTGCGATTAAATATTCACTAATATTGACACCAGTATGCTGTGCAATATCCTGGATCATAGTATCAGGATACTCTTCAATAAACTCTACCACCCTTTTCTTATCTCTATTGCTAGCTTTGGGAGCTGTCTAGAATATGGAGCATCTTGGATGCTATATAGATCCTTCTACCTCATTACCATACTCTGAATTATACTCTACCCATACTCAAGATATTGCTCAATCTTACAATATGAATAGTCCTTCAAATATAGCTCGATTACAGGTATGCACACTTTTTCTGTGGCTTCGGGTTGCTTTCCTATATCATTTTTTGAAGGCATTTTGATTTACAAAAAGCTTCCTAGGTAAGTATAATTAATTACATTGTAATGACGACATAATATCATTGCAACCACTTCACATTATTCATTCATTGCTACAATGGACCTACTACTAGTGTCTGGTTACTACCTTGTCATGACCGTACTTCTCTTTCACTCAATATGATTTTGTAGATCATCTTTTATTCATGATCTTATTTATTGTTCTTAGACTGTTGTCCATATTCCTTTCTTGAATACCAATAATTGAGTCATATTGCAAACTTTACAAACATAAAGCTTGGTTGAATAACTTGTATTCTTAAATGTATAGGTAGGAAAGTATAATAAGTAGTTATGTGAAGAACTAACTACTCAGCTCTACTTGTCACTTGATATAGTCCTTTCTACAACTTGCTTACAAATAAAAATATTTATGAGTTTCTTCCAACTGCTCCTCATATACTAGTATAACATATAAGTCATATGACATCATCATTGGTGATGTGCATAAGCTACCTGATCTCTAAATAAGTCATGTGCATGAAATAACATATTCTTCTGCACAGTCCTCTATGTCTTGTGCATAGCCCCCATGACATCTTAATAGGTAAGGTGCATGAAAGTAAACCTTAGTACATAGTCTCTTAGTCTTATACATAAATCATATGACCTCTAAATACATCATATGCTTAAAAATAATTATGTAACAAATAGAACCTCATAATATATAATTGCATCATAGTACAAAACCTCTTTTTCCTCAATATATTAGTCTAGAATTGTAACATTAGCTCTCCTTCCCCCATAATCTAAGTTTCATAAGGTTTTGTCTATTCTCAGTACTTTTTACAAAAGTAGTCTTCTTTTATATACTTCTGCAACCTGCATGTATTGTCTGCAAGCCAGTCCATCTATTTCTATTTCTCTTTTCGAGGGTACTTTTCCGTTTTATATGTTTGTTCTATATGGTATCTTTGAAATGCCATTATTGCACTTGTTCTTTGATAGGTTATGGCCTATATATTTGCCGTATTCAATTGTCTTTAGAGGTTATAATGAAATCCCTCTATTTTCACACTACTGTAACTAGCTTAATGTTAGTTTTGCCTACTCAGGACTTATCTAGTAGTACTTATCTTTTATAGTTGTTATGTTACTACCCAGTTGGGTATCTCCTTGCATTACTATTACTATTGGATTAGCATACTGATAGCTGTCACTAGTTTTATATTGTTTGGATTTCATTACTTGTTTTGTTAGTTATATCCGGTTGCTTTAAGTTCTCTACTTTAGGACTTCGCTTGCTTTACTTTTTGCTACTATAATAGCTATATTGTATTATTTTCTTGGATATGATATTATCATTATATTTTCTAGCTACAATTTTTTGTATTTAAAGAGCCTACAATCTCTTAAGGATTAAGTTTCTCAAGCCTCACAGGAACACTATTCCGAATATACTATAGGTTGAATGGTCATTTTATCTTTTCCTCTACTTTACTATCATTGAAGAATACCTACTGACACTTCTCTTCCTATCCTAAAAGTATTAGAGAATCTCTCAGAGATTCTCGAGATACTTAGGAGTAGTTTACAGAGGTCCGGTATAGTGGTGTCCAGTCCTGTAATTTGCTTCTTTGATTTCTCTACATCTTTGCAAACTGTCTCTTTCTGAATAAATATAAGGTATATTGTCATGAACATAGCTTAGTGAGGAAAAGAGTTTTCACATAACTCATAGTTATGAGTCATAGATATGTTATGTTTTGCACATGACCTCATTTAGAGGTCATAGGTTTTGTGCATGTGATCATGTTGGTCATATGACTTATTGGAAAATTTTTTAATTATGACTTACAGTTGTGAGTCATATGTGGGGCATGACTTGAGGGAGATATTATATTTCGCACATGACCTCATTTAGAGGTCATAGGTTTCGTGCATGTGACTACTTTGGTTATATGACTTGTTGGAACAGATTTTACGTAACTCACAGTTGTGAGGTATATGTGGCATGTAACTTGAGGGATGAGTTACAGGAGTGTGAAGAGCGACTATATAAGGGATCACTAGGATCCATGAGATTAGCTCATCCTCCGTCTCCTCTATTTTCCTTGTGCTTGAAATCAATCCTCAATGCTTGGGCTTCACGAACCATCCACCCCCCCTCTCCTCCCATGATAGCTTCGGCCTAGGAGTGACAGCCACCTACTTCTCTCTCACTATCCTCTTCTGCCTCTGTTGCAAGTAGGGGCTTTCCTCCCTCTTGGTTCTGGCATGCCTTTCGCACTGCCTGTTCTCGCCCCTCACCTCGCTTAGCGAAGTCCATCTTTACGGTCGGCGACTGTTCGCTTCCCATGCTTCAGATGGCTGGGAATATAATTTGTGGTATGCGACAATATCTCTCAACAGGCTACTTAGTTGATCTCACCCCTCTCCCTCTTTTAGAGACTGCCTAGTAAGATACGAACACGGTTACCAATAGTTACCATGGTTGTGTTTAGTGGCTGTCCTGTCCCGGCAGTTGGATCGTGTTAGGCATATGGAAATCCGAGACATGTGCACAGACCCACGGTAGGGTAACTGCGCACAGACCCACGGTAGGGTAACTGCGCACAGACCCTCAATTTACCGGAGTGCCAACACCCCCCTCTGGCCCCCTTATGGGGCCCGCACGTCATTAGCGAGATTTCGAGAGTTGCGTCCCATAACTAAAATGTCACATCAATGAAGTCCACTTCATAACACCATATACGTCGCCGCCGTCCGTCCGACCGCATGCTGTTCGCAGG
>JACCEG010000635.1:0-15990 GCA_014065205.1 Tuber brumale | reverse complement strand
GAGTATGATAAAAGATACTTGTTCCAAGCTGATGAGGGATCATCAAGCAACGGAGAAGAGATCTTATCAATATAAAATTGTTTACCTTATAAATCTTTCCCTTACTTTTATTTTATCGAGACGAGCCTTCCTCGACAGATTCTCTGAACAAAGATTTGGCCTACGTTCCTCGGTTATATACTTGAGTTTGGCATCCGCCTAACAGATCGCCTTGCACCCTACTGCTACACCCTCCCTCGGCTTGCATCCTACTACTTTACCCTCTCTTGCTGCACCCACAGGTGGCCTCACCCATGTCTCGGTTGCGTCGTGTTCTGGGATAACTTCTATGGTTTCTGCTGCCAGTGCATATATCTGGCTTGGTTGTTGTAGGATTTTGCTTTCTGATTTTTTCTTTTGTTCTTTTATTGAGATGTCCTATATGGTTACCTTCCTATGATTTCCTGCTTGTTCTTAGTTAGGTTTCTTCTATCCTCCAGGTTCACTTGTGAGGTGAGTACGGACTTTTCTTTGGGCAAGATGTGCAGTTAGGCCCACACCAGAGAGCCTTAGAGATATGGTTAGGCCTAGTAGGAGGAGGAATGGGGATTGTTTATGCCATAGTTAGCGCTGCATGCGAGTTCTTGTACCCTAAATAACAATGAATACATGATGATAAAAAAAAACCCTCCATGAGATTAGCTCTTCATGCTTCATTCTAAGTGACTTTCTTACTTATTACTTTATACTTTTACGGATATAAAACCTTTACACTCTTTACTACTACATATCTATGAGACGAGAACTTTACTACATGAGTACAGTGGAAGAAATAGTATGACATGCGATTAGGACTAGAGACATGAGAGTCTCTCCCACCTTATCGTAGGGATAGGCTTAAGAGCTATTGTTAAGATAAGAAGAGAAGAGAAGTATTGTCTACTTGTTACTGAGAACTAATACCGGTTAGGAATTGTAACACATATGGAAATCTAAGACAAAAAATGCACAGATCTCACAGTAGGGTAACTGTGCACAGACTCTCGATTTACCGAAAAGTGAATACCCCTCTCCGGCACCCTTATAGGGCCCACACGTCATTAGTGAGATTTTGAGAGTTGCATCCTATATCTATAATGTCACATTAATGAAGTCCATTTTATTACACCATATATGTCGCCACTGTCCATCTGACCGCATGCTGTTCACAGGATATATGAGAGGGGACCTTTGGTGATATCTAGGAAGTGGAATAGAAGAAATCTATCTAAGGCGTATTGAGATAATAGGCTTCAAGGGTCGGCTTCCTAATTATGGGCCAAGAGTGATGGGACATTTTCAGTGAAATACTCCAAGAGGATGTTCCAGTAGTGGAGGCTATCGAGGACATACCAAATCTATCTATACCTTTCTGAGATCAGCTGTAGGGTTATTGGTCCTAGCAATAAGACCCCTCTATAGAGGTAGGTAGACCAAGGAGAAGCATACTCAGAGAAGAAGACCTAAATAATTTGAAGACATGTAAAGAAGTTGACATGTCGGGCTTGGACTTGTGATTGGTACTAGGTGGCCCAGTATGAGACTAATCAGTTCATGACTGAAGAGAATATTAGAATGATAGTTAACAAGACTAAAGTAATATAATAGTTTATGCAGATAACTAAGTTGAAGGCCGCTGTTTGATATAATAAATATCACAGTCATCTCAACTGAGGAATACTATTCCGTAACTATGAAGGAGTATGAGAAGTTTCAGGATAAAATGGTGCTTGCACTTATAAGATTCTGGATGTTTGCATATTAAAACAAGAGTGGTACTTTGGAGCCATGGTAGTTAGAAGTAGTCCACGAACACTTAGATACAGGATATAAAAATCGAAGTGCCTACTGAGCTTTACAGATATCATCAAGTAATGGAGATGAGATCTTATCAATATAATATTGTTTTATACTTCAAAAATCTTTATCTTATGTTATTAAGACAAGCCTTCCTCGACAGATTCTCCAATCGAAGATTTGGCCTATATCCTTCAGTTATACTAGAGTCTAGCATACACCTAAGAGTATATTGATAGTTCTCCAGTTACCAAAGCTTACTATATGAACTAGGAGTTTACTTTAAACTCTACTCTTAGTTCTTACTTTGATTATATTTTCGAAGCACCTCACTATTGTAACCGGTACAAGTTACTAGTTTAGGTTTCGAGTATTAGTTTGATACTCTATATGTTTTATGTTTGGTTTCGAGTATCAGTTTGATACTCTATATGTTTTATGTTTTGTTTCAGGAAACCAAGTGTGCCTCTAGCCTGAGAATATTGGGTTTGATACTCTATATATTTTATGTTTGGTTTTGAGTATTGGTTTGATACTCTATATGTTTTATGTTTGGTTTCGAGTATTAGTTTGATACTCTATATATTTTTTGTTTGGTTTCGAGTATCGGTTTGATACTTTATATGTTTTATGATTTGTTTCAAGGCTACCGTTTTTGTAACCGCCTCTCGGGAGATGCGGTAAATGTAGGGTTAACGGGCTTTGTTCTTTACCGAAGATGGTAACTAGTGAAGCAAAGTCCACAGGCTTTTAACGGAAGTTGTTGAATAGACTTCTTACTATATCGCAACTACTGAAGTCTCTGAGATGTTTAGTGGTTCTCAAAACTGAAGATTCTTGAAGTGAACTGAAGAGAGTAACTGTTCAACCAAGTATATTAAAAACTCTGTATGTCGAAGTCTGCTCCTTCTAACGAGAAGAATAGCAGTTCTTAAATACACTTCATAGGCTACTGGGAGCCTTGTTCCTAAAACATATATAAGACTCCAAAACAGTAGCCTTGAAACCAAACATAAAACATATAGAGTATCAAACCGATACTCGAAACCAAACATAAAACATATAGAGTATCAAACCGATACTCGAAACCAAACATAAAACATATAGAGTATCAAACCTATACTCGAAACCAAACATAAAACATATAAAGTATCAAACTGATACTCGAAACCAAACATAAAACATATAGAGTATCAAACCGATACTCGAAACCAAACATAAAACATGTAGAGTATCAAACCCTATACTCTCAGGCTAGAGGCACACCTCGTTTCCTGAAACAAATTCAAAACTCAAACAATATCAACTGATATATGAAAATCCTAAACCAGTAACCAGTACCAGTTATACCCCTAAAACAAAATAAAACCCTTATTTCAAAACATAACAAGAAAATTCCTAATCCTCGCTATCATAATCAGAATTCAAATAAGGATCCCAAAAACCTTTATCAACTGGGGGTACATTTTGATAGCTCTCAAAGCCATTCTTAGTAGGAGAATAACACATAGAAATAAACCCAGAAAATACCGTAGGAAACTCATCTCCTGGCTTGTTATCTGTCCACCATGCCTGAACCAAATCCATTGCATGTTCCAATCCTTCCACCGGCTCCCAACTATTCTCGCTTGCTGGGTATCCTTTCCAACCAACCATGAATTGTCCCTTTCCATATCGTTCCCTGTAATCGATGACTGATTGAACTTCCCATTCCTGTTCTTCGGTAATGAGAATGGGTGCCGGCTTTGCAAATGCTCGACCTGGAAATCGGAAATCGTCGTTAGGGTGGTAAGGTTTGACTACTGAGCAGTGAAAAACTCCTTTCTTCCTTCGGTACATTCTAGCATCCATGCTAACCATATAGTTCTGGGTGTGTTCATCAAATCGAGTACTGTAAAAGAGCCTTGCCAGCGTGGCTGCAATTTCCGAGATCTGCCAGATTCCGTCGAAAACTGGTCTCCAAAAACCATAATCTTTTCCCCAATCTCGACAGGTTTGTGTGAGTTCCTCCTCTTAATTGCCACTCTGTTTGACCTTGCTCTAGCTAACCGTAGTGCTTGCTATGCCGCATTTCTGATTTCCTGGTGTCAATTATAGTAATCATCGGATGCAGGTACTGTTGTAGCATTGACTTTATAGGTATCGCGTAGTTGGTATTCTCGTCTATACACCGCCTTGTATGGAGACATTCTAATAGTATCGGAGTGACCTGCATTGGAGTAAGCTGTCACTTAAGGGAGGGAGGTAATCCAGTTGGTCTGGTGAGTATTAACAACATTCCTCAATGCTGTTTTCAATTCTCGAATCTTTCTTTCCGCTTGTCCATTGGTCTGGTGGTGGCTAGGTGTAGCCATAATGTGTTCAACTCCTATCGTCTTCAAGGTTTGTTTCCAAAACCGGGAGGTGAACCGAGGATCAACATCACTAACAATCGATGTAGGTATTCCATGAGGGGTGAAAATATGGTGACGGAGTAATTCCATTGTCGAAATCGCAGTAGCGTTCACTGATGTTGGTATCAGCCAGCTGAACCCAACCGCTCTATCTACTACCATCAATACTGAATCATATCCTTTCAGCTTAGTAAATGGACCCATGAAGTCGATAGCATAGCTCAAAAATATCTCTGAGGGAAAGGAAAGCGTGAGGGTATTGCCGGTAGGTAATGTGGTCCTTTCCCGATTCAGTTGACATATGTCACATTGTTGGACATAGCCTTTGAAGTACTTCCTCATTTCCAGCCAGTAGATGTATTCTGTTACGTACCGGAGGTTTTGATCAGCACTATGGTGTCCTTTATTATGTATCTCCTCTATCATCAGTTCTCTTAGTGTTTCTCTATTCACTCCATGACCCTTCGGAATGTAAAGGCAATCTTCTCCTCCTCTTGTAGTAGTGTAGAGTACACCGTTGCGTATGCGGTAATGTTGCATCATTCCGTTTCATGAAGTGAGGTTGGAATCCTTTGCTAACTAATAGATAGGGTCGTTTCTATATCCTTTAACCATCTGTTTCCTCCAAATGTTCTTCATATCATCCACTCCTTGTATGATATCCCTTTCTTCCACCACTCTTTCTAATACCGTTACCTCCTCCTCCTCTTCAAATGTTTCATACACTTTGTAGTTGTCGTGTTTCTCGTGAGGTAGGGAGGGTGGTTCCACTACCGGAACCTCATTCAGGTATGCAAGGGGCCCTCTATAGAGGGGCTCGTTGTGGTGGTGTTCAGGGTACTCAGAGGTCTGATATTCGGTAGAGGGCGTGCCATAGCCTAGAGCTTTCTTGACGCGTTCTTTGATGACTCGAATATCGAGGAGGGGGCGTGGTGAATGGGTATCTCTATCATTATCATCATTGGTATTAGGTAGAGTTTCGATAACTGGTAGGCTGCTGCAGGGGGAGCTGGCCTAAACTTTAGTCTTTGGTTTCAATTCCTCGTGGTCAGGGCAGAAGGGTATGTTGCAGAATGCCCAATGCATTGATGCCAGTTCAAGTTCCTCCTCACTCCTACCACTGGTATAACTTCGATGGTCTCCCCAATCGTTTAGGGGCTTGCTATTTCGGTAATCGATTGCATCTAGTTGTGCTTGCTCCAGGTTGCAGTCACTTCTGCATTCTGAGTGAGCACCGATGTGCTCAACTGTGAGGGCTTCGAATCGAGACATTTCGTGTTCAATAGTAGATTCTTCATAAGAAAGAAAAGTTGAAATAGGTGAGGAACTAGGTAAATCGTCTTCTGATGTAGGATCGTCTGCAGTATGTGGGTAATCATCATTCTCATCATGAAGACAGGATAAAGCATCTGCTAAATAGTTCCATTTTCCTAGTCTGTACACTATTTCAGTATCGTATTTCCCAATAAATCCTCGCCATCGTAGCTGTTTTTTGGCAGGTGTTCTGCTTGTCTGGAGGTATGTCAGAAGTAGGTGATCTGTGACGATAGTAAACTTGCTTCCTGCAAGTATGTGATGCAATGCCATCAGTGCATCGACTATCGCTAGGGCTTCCTTGTCGGTTGTGCCATAATTCATTTGGGCATTAGAGAATTTCCTACTATGAAGCGAAGCAGGTCTGGCGTTTTCTGGTGTTTCTCCTTGTCCTACCCATGCTCTCATTCCTGTGTTGGATGCATCTGTTATCAACCATATTGGAAGTGATGAATCATATTGTAGTGGTTTCATAACCTCGTATTTTGAAACAATTCGCTTAATATTATCCATGGCTTGGTCTTGGGTGGCGGTCCACACAAATTCTGCAACTCCGGTGAGTTCCGTTAGGGGTGATGTAATGGTTGCAATGTGTGGCAAAAACTTGCTGATGTAGTTGACCGTTCTTAGAAATTCCTGTAACTGTTTCTTAGTCTGTGGCGTAGTCCATTCTTCAATCCTTGCTATCTTTTCCGGTACTCGTAAGAGTCCTTCGTCATTGATAACATGACCCAATACTTCTATGCTTGTGGTAAAGAATTCTGATTTCTTCCTGCTTACATAGAATCGAGCCTCCTTGAGCTTGTCGCAAATCAGAGATATGTGTTTCAAGTGTTCAGACTCTGTATTGAAAAAAATGAATATATCATCAATATATACCCACATGAATTGTCTCAGGTAATCGGCGAATAAATCAGACATTATGTGGATGAAAGTCCCTGTAGCATTCATATTTCCTTGTAGCATAACTTTGCTGACAAAACATCCAAATGGTGTTTTGAAAGCATTCTTGCTTACATCTTCTGGTTCCACTCTTGTCTGAAAGTAGGTATCACTAAGGTCGATTTTACTGTGGTATCTTGCCCTAGCTAGGGCATTTAGGATCATTGTTTGGTTTGGAATGGTTTCAACATCTTTGATTGTGATCTCATTTCTCACTGTGAGATCGATTAATTGCCTCATTCATTTCTTGTCCTTTTTCTCTTGAGCAAACATGGGTGCTGCTGATGAAACTGCTTGTCGCTTGATAATTCCGGCTTTCTCTTTTTCTCTTAGCCATATGCTCATGTCTGTTGCCCATCGTTCCGGTATTGAGTAGGTAGGTAAAGAGCGCTGCTCTTTTCCTGGTTGCGGATCTATCTTATGATTGATCTTCCTTAGGGGTGGTAAATCTTGCGGTATTTCATCGGGAAATACTTCCGGGTGTTGGCTCATAACATCTTCAGTACTGATCACTGCTGCTCAGATTATACCACTAGTGGGTGTGCAAATGATTTGAACATTCCGTTTGGGAAACAGGATAGCTAATTTGCCACATTTGATTTGAGCTTGGTATTGTTCTAGGAAAGGCATTCCTATTAGTACATCGTATTTCGCTAGGTTCCCGACCAACATTCTCGTTCCTGGTGCGCTCAACCTTCCTGCTGATATGTTAACTGTACATTCTTTATGACATTCGAATCGCGATCCTTTCATGGCTAGGTGTATTCTGATCGGAGTCTTTAATTCCTGGCAAGGAATTCCATGCGTGGTTATGAAGGTAGCGGTAATTAGGGTTGCTCCTATGGATCCGGTATCAAACAGGACTCTGGCTTCTTTGCCATTGATGTGCATCGTTCCTTCAAGAGCGTCATGGGGTTTGACGTTTGTTGGTCTAGCGGCCATTGTGATTATGTCTTCCTCATCATCCTCTATTTCCATACCATGGATAAACACCTCTTCCGCTAGTTGTTCTTGTTCTGTTCTGTTGGAGGTGACTTCTTTCTTCACCTTAGCCTTATCCTTGCTTTTGCCCTTGTCATCTTTGCTTAGACAGTCTCTTGCTAGATGTCCTTTACCTGCGCAGGTATAGCAAAGACCTTTTTCTTTTCATTCCTTAGGTTTGGAGTGGGGCTTGTTGCTAGTTTTCCGATTGTCCTTCCGTCCTTCTTGTTTGGAAATGAATTGTTTGGCTGGTTTTTTGAACCTTTCCTTCCCATAAGCACCAGTGCTTTTTAGGGTAGCATCTATGCTCTCTGCATTTTGTATAGCTTCCATAATAGTGTCAGTTTCAGCATGCTGTATTTCCGCTTCTTGCTGTAGTCTAGGGGGCATACTGTTGAAAAACTGTAGAATGAAGGTATAGTCGCTTATGGTATTTGCAGGCAGGCGTGATCGAAACATTAGCATATCAGTTGCTATAGTTGATATTCTCTGTATTTTGCCATTATACACTTGCGTGATTTCATGGAACTTGAGATAGGTATCATCTTTTTGTTTTGAAGACTGGAATCTTTCTCGTAGGAATCCAACAAGGTCTTCTCTGGTCATGTCTTCACCGAAATACTCTGCTGCTTGAAATGCTGACTCTTGAGCTCGTCTTTCAGTATAGAGGATCCAATAGTTTCCTCCTCTGGCCTCGCTAGTCTGTAGTCCATTAATCCGGAGGTATAATTGTACTGAATTATTGTTAGGCAGACGCCAAACTCAAGTGTATAACCGAGGGACGTAGGCCAAAATCTTTGTTCGGAGAATCTGTCGAGGAAGGCTCGTCTCGATAAAAGTAAGGTAAAGATTTATAGCGTAAACAATTTTATATTGATAAGATCTCTTCTCCGTTGCTTGATGATGTCTGTAAAGCTCGGGAGGCACTTCGATATTTATATCCTGCGTCTGAGTTTTCGCGGACTACTTCTAACTATTATGCCTCCGAAGTACCACTCTGGTTTTAATACGCAAATGTCCAGAATCTTATAAGTGCTAACACCGTCTGACCCTGAAACCTATTACACCCTTTCGCGGACTCGGAATAGTATTCCTCCGTTGAGATGACTGTGCTATTTGTTATACCAAACAGCCGCCTCCAACTTAGATGTCCGCATAGACTTTTATATGACTTTAGTCTTGTTGACTATCATCCAGTCGTCTCTTCGGTCATGAAGTGATCAGGTTCATGCCAGGCCACCTAGTGCCAATTGCAAGTCCGAGCCCGATGTGTCAGCATCTTAAGGGTCTCCGACTTATCTAGGTTTTCCATTCTGAGCATGCTTCCCCTTGGTCCGCTGGCCTCTGTAGAGGGGTTCTATTACTAGGACCAACCAACTTACAGCTGATCTCAGAAGGGTATGGGTGGATTCGGTATACTCCTAATAGCTTTCACTACTGGGATATCCTCCTAGAGTATTTCTCCGAAAATGTCCCATCACCTGCGGCCCATAGTTTAGGAAGCCCTACATTTGAAGCCTACTATCTCAATGCGCCTTCCACGGATTTCCTCCGTACCACTTCCCAGGTGTCGCTAAAGGTCTCCTCCCGTATATCCTGCGAACAGCATGCGGTCGGACGGAGGGCGGCGACATATCTGGTGTTATGAAGTGGGCTTCATTGATGTGACATTTTAGTTATGGGACGCAACTCGCGAAATTTCGCTAATGACGTGCGGGCCCCATGAGGGGGCCAGAGGGGGGTGTTGGCACTCCGGTAAATTGAGGGTCTGTGTGTAGTTACCCTACCCTGGGTCTGTGCACATGTCTCGGATTTCCATATGCCTAACATGAGCTCCCTCCTTCCAGGCTTCGCCTCGAATGCCTTTATAACCTTTTCATAATTTATTATAAATACATTTTAAGACTCAGTGTGGTCAGGGTGAAAAACCTTCCGCGTTTACTTGGCCACAGTAGGAAAGCCTTTTCCACACTATCTTACTTCTGCCCTTCCTGGCATGTCCGGATTTTCATTATGAAAATTCTCCACAACTTCCTCCGTATTTTCTATACCGGTAGCAGGCTCACCTTTGTTCTCATCTTCTGAACATCCTTGCCAGTTAACAAAGTACCACAGTTCCCGCTTCTCTTGATAGCGGCCGGGTACTCGTTTCCTGTAACAACGAATCCGGCTTCTTACGATTTTTTCAACCTCTCATTGCAGATCGCCGTCAATGTCCTCCGGCTCTCTAGGGGGTTGTTGGCGATTGTCATGAACTGACTCACGATAGGGTTCCAATAGTGCGACATGGAATACGTGATGAATGTTCCATCGATCGGATATGTGGAGCTTAAACGCTCCGGATCCGCGTCTTTCCAAAATTTGGAAGGGACCGTATAGCTTCGGACTTAGCTTCTTGGATTTCCATCGGGTGCGGATGTTTTTGGCCTTTAACATTACTTTGTCCCCGATCTTGAAGTCCGGCTGTGGTCCAGCTTTCCGATCATAATATTTCGACATCCCTTCTCGTGTCTTTTCTTGCGACCCTCTTGCTTGTTCATGTATCGTCTTAATCCAGTTTGCGTAAAGTGTCGCTCCTGGATTTTAAGCTTCGTGCTCCTTCATCCACTCTGTCTGTGGATGGAATCTGTAGTTCGCATAAAATGGTGACATCCCGTGAGCATTGGTTGCAGAATTGTTATAGGCATATTCAGCTAACTGTAGTGGCTGATACCAGTCATCCTGATCGTAATTAACAAAACTTCGAAGGTATCCTTCCAGCACTTGGTTGGTACGTTCGGTTTGTCCGTCAGTCTGGGGGTGGTATGCCGTTGACATTCTTCTCTTAATTTGCCGCCCCTTGTAAAGGGATTCCCCAATTTCTCCTGCAAACTTTGAGTCCATGTCCAAGACGATTTCGGTTGGTAGACCGTGCAGCCTCCATACTTCTTGCAGGAATGCGTTTGCGACATCCTTGGCCGTAGCCGAGGTCTGAAGTCCAATGAAATCAGCCATCTTCGTGAGTCGATCAACTACTACTATGATCTGAGTGCATCCTTGCGACTCTGGTAGTTGTGTAATGAAGTCCACTGAGATCGATGCCCATGCTGCGTAGGGTATTTGCAATGGTTGCAATAGTCCTTACTTAGTATGTCTGGGCGATTTGTTATATTGACATTTATCGCAGGATCGTACGTAGTCGTTGACCCATGCCGCCAGTCCTTTTCAGTAGTAGTCTCTCATCCTTATTTCCAAAGTTTTTACTTGTCCGAAATGTCCTGCCACTTTGACATCGTGACATCCTTCTGCAATCTTAGTATATAGCACCTGACTGTCTGGTACAAATAGTCTTTGCTTATAATATAGTAGATCGTCGGTTAAGGTCCAATCTTTAGGAAAATTCTTTCCATCGTCTTGTAGCTTAACGAGTTCTTCCCTCCGCTGCCTCCAACCTGCATCTGTTCCAGTAGCTGTCTGTATTTCGTCCAAGAATTCAGGGTTGAATTGCTTCATGCCTTTTTGCAGGTTTATTGCATTTGACATTAGAACTTTCTCTGGTACTTCTGAGATATCGTACCAGTGCTCATTGTCTTTGGCCGATGCTTGTAGGTAACTGATGCCTGGTTCTTGTTCTTTGACGATCAAGGATCTCGTCGCTATATTGGTGCTCCCGAATCCCGCGGTCCCTCGTTCTGTGTCCTCCAAGTTGTCTACTTCCATCATATCTGAGGTGTTGACTTTTTCTACCACCAATTGAGCTATGCGATCCCCCATTTTTATCCGGCGGTCCACATCCTTATTCTTGAATAGTACAACTTTGAGTTCGCTGGTGTAATCCGCATCGATTACGCCAGCGCCGGTGGAGATTCCGCTATGGACCGCTAATCCGCTTCTGGGGGCAACTCTTCCGTAAGTTCCTTCGTGTAGTCCTACTACTATACCCGTTCTTATTAATGCTGGTCCATATTTCGGGACAATGTCATCTTCTGTGGCGTACAGGTAATGTCCTGCTGCCATCCGTGAGCCCTTTGTTGGCAAGTATGCCTTTTTGCTCAATCTCTGGACCCTAATAACGGGTTCATTTCCACCTCTTCGCGGTTCCAAGTCCAAATCCTTATCTTGATCCCAGTCTTCTCCCTCATCGCCTACCCTCGCTACTAACGACAGTGGGAAATTTTCTTCTTGGAAAACTTTCTGTTCGCGATGCGTATCTCCCTCCTCAAGACGGTACTCCGGCCATCGGCTTAATGCGTGAGGCTTTCCGCCCTTCGTGCCTGGTCGGTATACAATACGGAAATTGTATTCTACCAACTTCTGAGCCCATCGGATCTGACGGCCACTCCAGACTTTCGATGTGAGTAAGTATTGTAGGTTCTGATGGTCGGTAAAGACTGTAATCGGTTTTTCTGTTCCGATCAAGTAGTGTCTCTATTCCTTAAAGGCTTCGAGGATTGCGAGAAGTTCTTTATCATGAATGTAATAATTGCGCTCCGCGGAGTTTAATTTTCTTGAATGGAAAGCTACTGGATGTAATCTTTTCTCAAAGTACTGAGAAAGGACGCAGCCGAGTGCAAAATCGCTGCCGTCCGTTTCTACCACTGTTTCTCTTTCGGGTGCTCATAGACACCCTATCGACCGCCACCATATAGCCGAGGAATTCCACCTCCGTGGCATGGAAGGTCGATTTCTTTAGCGATACCGCTAACTGAAAGTCTGATAGACTTTCTAAAACTTTCTTAACAGCTTCTATGTGTTCTTTTTCATCCTTTGAGTAGATGAGAATATCATCAAGGTAACACACAACTCCGATGTCCAAGTATTCCTGTAGAACTTGGTTCATCATATCTTGGAAGGTTGCCGGAGCGTTAACCAATCCAAAAGGCATAACCTTATATTCGTAGTGTCCGTATCTTGTACGGAACGCTGTCTTCCACTAATTCCCTTCTTTTATCCTAATCAGGTGGTAGCCATCCTTAAGGTCTAACTTGGTGAAGATCTTTGCGCCGGCTACTCTATCTCTGAGTTCGGACATCAGTGGCAGGGGATGTTTGTTGAGGATAGTAATCTTATTACGATTTTGATAATCCACAACTAGACGTAATCTACCATCTGGTTTAGGTCCGAATAATATGGGTGCGCCCGCTCGCGTTTGGCACCGTTTGATTTTTCCTTGTTTGATCATCGTTTCCAAGTATTCGGGTAGAGCCTTAAGCTGTTTTTCGGACAGTGGATATATCGGTCCCCAGTGGAGAGTTGACCCTGGAATAAGTTTGATTTTGTGATCGAATGTCCGGCTTGGAGCTAACTTTTCAGCCATCTTGGCTTCAAACAAATGTTTGCAATTCCAGTATTCTTTTGGTAACGATTCGAGTTACACAGTATTCTTGAAGGCTCCGATTCTTCCGATACGGCAGGCATTAGGATCCCAAGCAATGGATTCGGCATATTCAAACATATCCGCTATTCCTTCATCTTCTTCCATACAGTTTTCGCAACATTTTGCGGAAAAGGTCCAATTTTCTGCATCTTCTATGTGAGACACTGGGTGTTCACTATGCCACCAACCAAAAGGAATTATCATTCCATAGTAACCTGCTTTAGCCACTTCACAGGACACTTCAGACATGTGTCGGTTTTTTCCTATTTCCAATTTCATTGGGAGGGTGCAACACTTCCCTGCAGATGCGGCTGACGATCCGTCAAAGCCTAAGATACCAACTGCATTGTCGCGTTCTATAGAGGAAACGCGAAGCGCTTCAACTAGGTCCTTGTTGATAAGGAACACGTTGGATCCCGAATCTAACAAGACTTTAACTTTGTATCGCTTATCGTGTATATGGTGGTAAGCGATCCCCTCCGCACAGTGGTATCGTTTTGGTTTTGGGGCTTCTAACTCCATGCGCTTAGCGCGGAGAAGATTTTTGGGTTCTTTCATTAGGGCATCGTTGGTGTTGGTTGTAGGTAACAAGATGTTTGTTACTACGCCCGCGTAGTTTCGACCATTAAGGTCTCCGCGGACAAACTAGTAACTCTTTACCTCTAACAATCTGGGCCTACATACTCAAGCCGCGTTTCACGGATACGCTATTGCGCACGACCAGTTTTCAGGCTGGACGCCTTTTCCCGACACACCAGACTTAGGCTCATAGCAGATTTTCGGGCGGTTGTTAGCCATTTTACTCCCCTGGTGTGGGGTTCCGGTATTCACCTAGTCCTTTCCCTTAGGATTTCGGTTATCCGTCCAGCTCCCTCAGAGGGGCCTTGCACACCAAAGCGGTACATCCCTATCCCACACTCTGGCCAGAAGGTAAGATAGTACATACGTATAATACGACTCAGACTCGCGTGGTAGGTGGAACTGCCCGCGTTGGTTGTCCTCCTGTCGTGTATTGTTATCAGGTAGATCTTGCATTGCTATGTCCCAACTTCTTCGGTATAGTAACTTGCTTGCACACAGGTAGTAGGCAACCACCAGCTGACTCGAGGAACTTCGTACTGTTGGCTCCTGGGCCATGCGGGCAAGTTAACTATCCTCTCCTTCGATCAAGACTCTCCATATATTGATTCTTGTGTTCGAGCTCGCAAGTCCCTCATGGGGTCCCTTCACTGAGAGCCTACTAGCGTTGATCCTGAAAGGAGAGACTTGCTTCGCGCCGCTTTGATCATTTTGAGTTTCGACTCCCGTAGTTGCACACGGACTACCCAATCCCCGTCGTGGTCGGTACCCAATACACCTCCGCTAAAGGAGGTTCCCTACTTTGATTCCAGCTCCGTCAGGACACTGAATACCCAATCGCCGTCGCCGTTGGTGCCAATGAACTGACCTAGGTCAGTTCCTCGTCGACCGCCAGTTCCCAGATCTTATTTACCCGGGCTGGGGTCTGGACGGTTGCGACTCTGCGAGCTCATTTAGGCTTTACAATAGCCGATCTTGCTCGTCGAATTCCCATTATTATCGGTCTTGAGCTGACCGTCACCGCCGATATATGGGCATCTCCCCAACACGTTTGATAGGTGTGGTTTTTCTTTCCACAACGTGTTCAATCTCCTTCTTTCCTCCAAGTGTCTATCACACTCTGCAGGATACCGGTATGGGCCTAGGCGAAGTTTGTGTGCGTGGTCTTTGTCGCACCTCCCAACATTTTCCTGGGCTTCTCCAGTTCATCGTCCCTTTTTCGTTTTCGTGGTGGGGCTCCACCTGCCTTGACATAAGGTTTGGTATCTCTTTGTCGCTTTGATTTAGAGTCCTGCCGGTCTTCTCTTTTGACCTCTTAGACTATTTTGGGTTTTGACAGTTGGTCTCGCTCAATTTTCTTTCTGGCTAGCAGTCCTTCTTCTGCCTGGCCACATAACCTTAGTGCCTCTTCCCATTCTTGATCCGTCGTATATTGCAGGACCGACAACCTGCGGACAATCTGTTCGGGAAGCTTGTCTTCGACTACCTCTCTCCAGGATTCCCCGGTCATGCGTGCACGAATGTTATGATTGCGCATGACTGTCAGATAGCGTTCAATGCTGCCGTCGTACATGACTAGTTTCATTGCTCGAAGAGCTAGTCTTTTCGGCTTCTACTGGGGCGAATCGCTTGCTCATATCATGTTCAAAGCAGGTCCACGTTGCCAACTCTGGCTGCTGGATTTCCCCTTGAAGTCCGTCCATAGCCTTCCGGTACCATATTGTATACGGAAGGACTATGTCTCCTTTCATACGGCTGAGCGCATATATGACAGGTTCCTGGGTGTCATCCCAGATTCGTGGGTTTCTTTCGAAATAGTCATTGCATTGCAATATCCACACATATATATCTTGTGCAGGTCTGTCTTCACAGAATGGGGGTGGCTCGGATGGTCCCTTAATGTTTAGCGCTATCGCGTTGGCAAGTGTTTCTGCCATACCAGACTGTTCTGGTGTTTGTCCTTGCCTGCCTCGGCTAGGACCCCCTCTTCGTCTTCCTCTCACCTCATCATCATCATCCCTGTAGTTGTCACCAGGATCCCCCGGGTTACCTCCCTGGGCACCTGAGGGGAATGCATCAGCGGCTTCTCTGCCTTTTCCCTTCTCCCTCCGTGTAGGTGGAGCGTAGTACTCCTTGTCGTCCGTTTCTTGGACTGCGGGTAAAGGAGCGGATCCTGCAGCTTCGGGACTTGGTGCAGCAGCCAACACTCTGTTTATCGCCTGTGTCAATATCTCCAGGGTATTGTTAGTCTTGTCATTTTGCTGTTGCTGCTGGTCCTGAGATCGGCGGATTTCCACCTGGCGGGTAGTCTGATCTAAATGCATTCGTCCTAGGGTACGGTTGACCTCTCTTTCATGCGGAGTGGATTGGGCGCGGAATTCTACGAATTTCGCCCGTAGACTGAGGACCATTTGTTCTAAAGTCTGATCTCGGGATAATGCTGCTTGGGTTTCTTCCCCGAGGCTTCCATGTAACCTCATGGTTACCTCTTCATGTTCCTGTTGACGCTTATCTTGAGCGTCTATTTTCCTTGCCACTTCCCGTATCATTTCCTCTTGGATACCCTTAACTTCACTTTCCACGCCTGCCAGCTGCATCAACAATAATGCA
>JACCEG010000634.1:40658-51291 GCA_014065205.1 Tuber brumale | reverse complement strand
AACCGTGTTCCCAGCCGTCTGAAGCATGGGAAGCGAGCGGTCGCCGACCGTGCGGACGAGCCTCGCTAAGCGAGGAGGAGTAAGAGAACGGGCAGCAGAAAAGCGGTACCGGAACTCAAGGGAAGGAAAGCCTCGACGCGCAAAAGAGCAGAAGAGGGCAGTAAGGGGTGGAGGGAGATTGCCGTCACTCCTAGGCCGAAGCCATTGTGGGAGGAGAGGGGGGGTGGATGGTTCGTGAAAACCTAGCGTTGAGGGTTGATTTCAATCGCCGGGTATGTAGAGGAGACGGAGGATGGCCTATCTACTCGGTCCTAGCGACCTCCTTATATAGTTGCCCTTCACGCCCTTTTGACTCATACTTTACATCACACATCACATATGACTTACAACTGTCAGTCACATCAAAACATCATAAACTAGTCATATGACCAAAATGGTCACATGCACAAAACCCACGACCTCTGAATGAGGTCCTGTGCGAAAACATAACATAACATCATAACCAAGTCATATGACCAAAGTGGTCATATGTGCGAAACCAAGGACCTCGAATGCGGCTATTTGCGAAACATAACATACCTATGACTCATAACAATGAGTCATATGAAAACCTCTTCCTCGCCAAGCCACATTCGTGACGTTAGTTCCTCCTGCCCTAAGCTCTAGTGCCTTCGAGCTTAGAATCTCTCCTCATAGAGGCGGTCCACGAACCTTCAGAAGCGTTTGGAGCTGTCGTTTGCCCCACGGTAGAATCTGCACAGCTCATCGATGATGGCTCTCCCTTTGACCTTTTCCTTCCATAGCGCTTTATCTGCCTGCGCTATTCTGTCGTTATAGGAGCCCTGGATTATATCCTATCTCCTACACGACCCTTCTATTGTCTGCCGGTATGTTCCTCTATCCTTCTCCATACAGCCGATCGCTTCTAGTTGTCGCTTCGTTTCCACCGCTAAGCAATCGTTTTCTCGCCGCAACCCCTGGATGGTTTGGCGCAGCTCTTCCTTGGACACAAAGGTTTTTGTATCCCCCCCTCCTTAGATTACATCCTCAGAACTTGCTTCGCTTCCCCTTGTTGTCTTCGATGGTACGGGTAGTATCTGCGTATGCAGTTGTGCCCGGAATTCTTGTGGTGTGAGGGGCCGGTGGGTGGAGGTTGTGGTTGTGTTGCGCATTCGCCTTGCATCAGGGTTGTTGGTAGCGACTGCCTTGTTGCCGACCTCTTGCTTAGGACGAAGTTGCTTCGTTGTTTTCTGTCTAGCTGTACAGGGCACCCGTCGTCCGTGCATGTCGTCTAGTGATAGATGGCATGGTTCTTCTTGTTGTCTTTGACCACCTTGGTTTACTCGACCTCGCTGATCTTCTCCTCTTCCTCCTTCATGATTCTGACTTCTTCTTCTGCCGCAGCCCACTTGGCTGCATAAGGCGGTGGGCTCATGGGGGAACCCACGAGTTCGTAGCCTTCCCGAACGTCCTCAACGCTCGGCTCACGGCTTCTGTTGGTAGTGTTGGTGGCAGAGGTTGAGGGCATCTTGAGCGTTTGTAATGTTGGTAGCTGAATACCACTCTTGATCGTGTTTGTGAGAATAACTGGTCCACGTAGGACGGTACTGAAGGCTACCGTAGTGTAAGCGAGAGTCGCTTATTTCGTCGGGTTCGTATTCGGGTTCTCCGTCTAGTTCAATAGGCGGAGGAGGTGTAATCGTCTGTGATGGAAGTTTGTTGTCTTGATAGAGTTCTAAAAGCAAGATGTGGAATGTGTTGTATATCTTCATAGATGGGGGAAGGTCGATTTTATATGCACATTTCGCAATTCTTTTCATTATCTCGAATGGCCCCATTTTCTTGTAATGCAATTTCTTGGATGGCCTCCTCCTCTGTATGTTCTTTGGTAGTAACCACACCTTCTCTCCTTGTTGTAGGTGTGAAATGGGTTTTCTGTGTTAATCGTAGTTTTCTTTTTGTCATAATTGTGCGGTCGTCATTTCTGCTCGTAGAGTATCATGTAATTGACTCATATCTTCTTTGTCCGTTATCCGTCCTTTGGTCGTATGTCCTATGGCCTGATATTCTTGGTCGAGACCGCAGTTTGCGTAAAAGGGTGTAGTCTTAATTGTTTCTTGTCTTCCATTGTTGTATGCGAATTCCCCTATAGGTAATAGCTCGTCCCAGTTGTCCTGCTGATAGTTGATATAGGCATGCAGATATTGTTCTCATATGCCATTGGTTCGTTCTGTCTGTCCATCAGTTTTCGAATGGAATGCCGTAGAAAGTTTTCTTTTGATTCCGCTTTCTTCCATTTTTTCTTTCCATATGCTTGATATAAATATGGATTCTGGATGGGTGATGATGTCTTTCGGTAGTCCATGAAGTCGGAAGACTTCTTTAACAAATATTGTTACAAACTGCCGAGCCGTCATATCCATTTGTGTTGGTATAAAATGACTCATTTTGGTCAGGCGATCCACCTTGACCATAATTGAGTCATATCCGTTGGCCTTAGGTAAATCCGTTGTGAAATGCATTGATATGGATGCCCATGGTTTCTCTGGTACTTTATTCGGTTTCAACAGCCCATATGGTTCGTGTCCCACTACCTTTATCCTTTGGCAGATATCGTAGTTTTTGACGTATTGTTTGACTGACTCTCTTACTCCTGGCCAGTAGTATTTCCGTGTGATGAGCTGCGTTGTTTTAGCTGTGGCTCCATGTCCTGCTGGTTTGTCGTCGTGGTGTATCCTGATAAGGTTTGTCCCTATCTTTTCGTCTTGCGGTATCCATATCTTTCCATCGTACCATATAAAGTGTTCCTTCCATTCACATAGGCCTAAGGCCACCCCTTTTCTTTCTTTCTTTCCTTTTTTAAGGGCTTCTCTTATCCCTCGAAATTCCTTTTCTTGCTCGATTGCTCTCCGTAGTTCCTTGTCATCCTCGTCCAGGATTTCTGTTGCTTCCATAGCTTCGAAGAATTCTTTTGGCAGTAGAATTCCATTCTTCTGCTTGATCCTTTCGGCCTCTTTGTCTTGTGGTTTGTCGCTTGTGATCCTGGTTAAGGCATCGTGTTTTCCCCCTTCTTTTCCTGGTCGGTATTCAATTTTGAAGTTGTATTTGCTAAGGCTCTCCATCCACAGCAATTGCCGGTCGTTGAGTTCATTCGTTGTCATGAAGGGAACTTGGTTCTTGTGGTCGGTGAGAACCCTGATCTGGTGATCATTGTTCTGTATATATCGTCTCCATTCCTGGAGGGCTTGAACTATGGCTAATAGCTCTTTGTTGGCAACATCATAGTTGCATTCGGCCAGTGTCATTGTCTTTGATCGATAGCACACCGGGCGCCATTTTCCATCCTCGCATTTTTGAGATAGGATTCCAGACCACACATATTTGGATGAGTCAGTCTCGATTGTTGTTTCCCTTCGTGGGTCGAAATGTACCAGTATTGGTGCCATTGTAAGTTTGGTCCGTATATCGTCGTAAGCCTTCTGCTCCTTTTCTCCCCATTCCCATTTCACATCCTTCTTTGTTAGGTTATAAAGGGGTTTTACCATTTGGCTGAATCCCTCTATAAACCTGCGATAGTAGTTGCAAAATCCCATAAAACATAGGATATCGGTTTCGTTGTTTGATTTTGCCCAGTCCCATATGGCTGTTGTTTTGACTGAGTCCACTTGGACTCCATTTCCGTTGATGATAAATCCCAGGTATTCGGTTTCCTTTTTGTGGAATTCGCATTTGGATGGTTTGCTCTTCATCCCCGATTTTTTGACTTTCGTTTATGATGTTGCTGACTTCCTTTCTGTGTTGTTTCAGGTTGTCCGAATATATGAGTACAACGTCTGAATAGACGATGCAGCGTATATCCAGGAACTTGTTGAGTACCTGGTTAATCCACTGTTGGAATGATGCCGGCGCATTGGTTAGCCCGAATGGCATAACCAAATATTCGCATATCCCCTATGTTGTTGCGAAGGTTGTGTTCCATTCGTCTCTTTCCTTTATCCCTATGTTTTGATAGGCCTCCTTGATGTCCAGCTTGGTGAAATATAGTGCCGTTCTTAACTGATCCAACGCTTCTCAGATTAATGGTAATGGATACAAGTCTTCCTTCATTACCGAGTTGAGTGCTCAGTAATCCACAAATAGTATCATCTTCCTGTCCTTTTTCTTGATGAATAAGATTGGCGATCCTGCTGATGCAAACGAATGTCATATCCATCCTCTTTTCATGTTCTGCTGAATATATCCCCGTAGTTCTTCCAATTCCATTTCCCCCAGGGGGGATAGTCGTTGGTATGGAATCTTCTTCTTTGTCTTAGTTTTCACGTCCTTTTTAATGCGGATCTCGTGGTCCACCCCTGGCCTCCTTGGTGGTAGTCTGTCTGCTTCCTTTTCCTGGAATAGGTTTGTGAACTGGTGGTATTCATGTGGTATTATGTCGTACTACCTCTTTTCTTTTCAGTGTTATTTTTGTCGTATTGCCAGTTTGGTGCTGGTATTGATTTGTGCCAATTCCAGCTTTTCTTCTCTGGGGTTCCATTTTAGGATTCCGGTAAGGTCTCCTCTCTTGTAATATCGGCCGAATGCGTGGGCTGATATTTCTCAAATCTGTACTGATTCCTCCTTCTTGGTCTTCAGGCTATCCATGCTACCGAAGCCTTTCGTTCATCTTGTGGTGTCATGAAATTCTCGTACTTCAGGCATCTCTGCTTCGTCAATCTTCTCGATGCTCAACTGTGCGATTCAGTCTCCTTGTCGAATCTCTTGGTCGATATCTCCTAGGTTGGCGAGGACCACCTTGACATCTCCAGTATAATCAGCATCGATGACCCCTGCATTGGTAATGAGTCGTTTGTTGACTTCCAGTCCACTGCGTGGTGCTATTCGTCCATAGGTACCGGGAGGCAATCCTATCGCTATTCCTGTTGATATTGTCTGTTGTCCTCTGCCTTGGATCGTTTTGTCTTGGTTGGCATATAGGTCATGGCCTGCCGCTTGTCTAGAGCCTTTCGTTGGTCCCAGCGCCTTCTCATGCAACCTCTTGAATCTGATTCTCCGATCCGGTTCCTTTCTGAGTTGGTCGAATCGTGCCTTCAGGTTCCCCTCTTGTGCCTCTCTTCCTGGTGTTGTATACACCACTGGAGAACTGTTGAGACATCCTGTCGTGCATCGTTCGCTAGCGAATGTAATCTTGTTGTTATCCCAATCGATCATAGGGTTGTGTTGTCGTAACCATGGCATCCCTCGGACAAGCTCATGGTTGTTCAGGTTCGCTACCTAGAAGGTTGCCTCTTCTCTATGCCTGCCTATGGTCATAAGTACTTGCACTGTATGGGTTATGGGTCCCATCATGCTGGGTTTTCCATCCGCTAAATAGACTTGTCTTTTCTTTCGTGTCGGGATCAGGATGTATATGTATTTCTCGCAGATTTCCTTTTCGATGAAATCTTCAGTGGCCCCTGAGTCGAGCATTGTGTGTATCGTAATGCCTTTTTCTTTCCTGTCGTATAGTGTCGTTTTGAGCATAATATGATCTCCTTCTTCCAGTAGTGCCGTATAGTAATTTGCCGTCGTGATCTTTCTCGTCGTATTCGTTTTCATCTCTTCCTTCCCCATGGTTTTCCTCCCCTTCTTGTCCACCAGACCATCTCTTACTGGGGACCATCCTCTTTTTCCGCTTGATCCTCCTCTGTGGTCATCCCACTTCAATTGGTTCTTTTCTGTTGTCTTATCCAGCTATTGCCTTTTGCAGGAGTCATTGGTTTTTGTCCATTGTCTGGCCTGTTCTGGCATTTCCAGATCTGATGTCCTTTTTCTCCACACCTCAACCAGAGATTCTGATGTCTTCACTTCTTGTATTCCGCGTTGGATAGGTTGAGGGGTCGTCTTGTCTGTACTTTGTTCATTTCCACTTCACGGTCGACGGTAGGTCTGAAACTTCCTTCGCAGGTTTGCGATGCTGATCTGAACGTTCCCCTTGTGTTCCTTAGCGTGGAAGCCTCCTTCGGCTTCCTCTTCATTAAGTTTTTCCGGATCTCTAATCAAGTTTCCTTCTTGATAGCCCACGCAGCCAATTCGTCCACTGTAGTAGTCTCGGAATCGAAATGTTCGAATTCCGTCTGCAGTCTTTCCGCCATGCCTGAGTATAGGTATTGTGATGCTGTTGCGTTGTCTAGCATTGCCTTTGTTTGATGGAGTCTCAATCCATTCCAGTACTCCGTCATGGAGCGGGATCCTTGCTCCATGCCCATTATGTGGATCCTGGCTGCTCATCTGGGGTCCACTTCCCCAAACTACTGTTTGATTGCTTCCAGAAATTCGGCCCAGCTCCTCCATCCTGTCAGTTTGTTGCCTTCCGTTTATGGCGTAAGCCACTTGCTTGCATCTCCTTGTAGGAGGCTTGAGGAGTAAGCGATCTTTTCCGCATCATGTCCTTCGTGGCATCCCGTCGCTCGTGAGTAAATTGTCAATTTTGCCATCCAGCTCCGGTCTTGTGATCTATCTCCCGCATATCTTTCCGGCACTTTATCTTAGGGTCGAAGCTGTTCTACTAGTGCCAAGAGTTGTGCCATTTGTGCGCGACTCAGTTCTATTGCTCCTTCCAGTGCTGGGCCTGGTGCAGGGCCAGTCACTTCTCTTCCAGTTGGTCCAGCTTACTCCATTCTTTTCCCTTCTTCTTCCGAGCTTGACTCCGCGGATGGTGACTGTTCTTCGCGTGTTGTCAGACTTGGCGTTCGTCCCAGTTGCGAAACCGTTCCCTGTAACTCGCCTGCTACCTCGGGTAGCTTTAGGGATTGATCCTCAAAGGTACAGTCGGTCTTGGTATTGTCTAAGCATTGCTATAAGCGACGCTTCGTAATGTTACGATCTCTAACCGGTGTCAGTTCTAAGCAACGGGGGGATGATACTTCGCTTATTCTCTCTCGACGATAGTTGTTAGACCTATGTCTACGATAAGGTGGGAGAGACTCTCGTGTCTCTGATCCATATCACCTATTCGACTCTTTCTTCAACTGTACTCTTATTGTAGAGTCCTCATCTCGTAGGTCGATATTCGTAAAGAGTGTAAAGGTTTTATATTCGTAAAAGCATAAAGTAATAAGTAAGGAAATAACTTAGAATGAAGCATGAAGAGCCTATCTACACAGTCTCTTTTTTTCTTTTTTTTTCTTTTTTTTTTGTTTTATCATCATGTATGCATTGTTTACGGTACAAGAACTGGCATGAAGTGATAGCTATAGCATAAACAAAACCTGAATCTCAAACACGCACCCATAAAAGAAAGTAAAAACCGGCACGAAAATGTAAAATCCTCCTCAGGTGTCTGATAGCTGACACGAAATCCCAAGGAACTAAAACAAGCAAGTACAAAAATTATAACAAAAAATAAAACAAGCCAGCAACCAGAAAAAAACCGGTAAACGCAGGATGAGTCGAACAGTGGGGTGGGCCCCTTGAGCCAGGGCTTGCAGCCATGAATCGGAAGCCCTGTGTCGGGAGGGGAGGCCTCTGTAGGGTGGTCCCCGTCTGCAGGCGGCATGCTAGGGGGATGGCCTATGGCGGTCACATTAAGGTACCTTGCCAGGGAGCAGAGGGAGTCTGTATTGGTCCAAAGTGGGCTGTCTCTGCCCACGTCCGTGAGCCCCCGGAGGTGGCGCTCGCGAGGTCCTTTGCGAGACTCCCAGTAAAGGATGGCGTGTGCGAAGTCCTGCTCATCCCCCTTGCAGTACAGGCAGAGGGGGGAGGGGTCGCCAGTGAACTAGGAGGTGTGGACAGCCAGGTAGCTCTTGCCCAAGTGCATTTGGTGGATCCTACCTGCGATAAACATATCCAGCCCCATAAAGGTATGGGGTTTGAAGGATACGGCGACGGAGTGGTAGTGTGGAGGGGGGACCTGTGCAGCCCAGTCTCCTATGAGGGCGTTTCGTAGTTGTATCTTGATCGACTGGTAGGACGGGGTCCCGTGTCTCAAGTGGAGCTGTTCAGTGGGAAAAAGGTCCAGCGAGGCCACAGGGATGGGGCCCGAGGCGTTGATGAACCGGAGGGTTCGGTGTGCAATCGCGACCGGCAGCAGGTGTTTTTGTATGGGGGGGGGGGGGGGGGGTGTCCTTCAGAGGAGTGGGGCGTAAACTGACGTCGAGCCTCTAGTGAAACTGTGGTGGTCTTCTGGTGCCCGGAAGGGGGAGGAGGTCGGGAAGGATGGGTGGACCCTGGCTATGGCCAGATTGGCTTCGGGGTGGAGGCATACTAGGTGGGCAGCGGCCAGCTTCTGACGGTGGAGGACCAACAGCGGGAGGGGAGGCAGAGCCGATTCACAAGCCAAGATGCCCACTGGGGTAGATGAAAAGCAATTAGTTACCCACCTTTAGACAGTTCTCCAAAAGAGGAACATCCTGTCCATGTGGGTAAGGCTCAGGGAGAAGGGGTCCGCTCCATAGAGGAGAATTGGGGGGATGAGGGTGGATGCCACGTGATGGCACAGGAAGGGGGGGAGGCCTTTACGCGGCCTGGACAGTCATTTAATCATCGCAAAGGGCCCTTGGGTCAGGGCGAGTCTCCTGGCGAAGTGCGCGGTGGTGCCTTTAATGCATGAGGTAGACGAGAGTTCGAACCAGTACCCAAGCCACCTTATCAGTTTGGAGGGGTAGAAGAGATACCCTCCTACTAGGACCGGGATCGCAGGGAGGTGGACCTTTTGTGCAGAGGTTGTCCAGTGCATGAGTTTAGTCTTTGGGATTGAGAAGTCCATGCCGAGTCTGCCAGCCTTTGCTTGGAGAACAGAGGTGATTCCCTGCAGTCGCTGGACGTTCCGGCGCTACCAGCCGCAGGTGACCGTGACTGCAAAGTTGTCCACATAGAAGAGGATGAGACCCCGAGGGATCGAGAAGTGGAGGGTCGAGACGTAAATGACGAACAGGAGGGGGGAGATCAGGGAGCCATAGGGCATGCCGACGCAGACCGGGGAGAAGACCTGCATGGCCCCATGTAAGCCCAGGCGGCAGGAGCGGCTGCGGAGGAAGGACCTGATCCAAGAGACCATGTATGGGTTGCCTGCCTTAGTGTCGAGTCTTTCACAGAGTAAGGGGGCGGAGACGTTGTCGCAGCCGCCTTTAATGTGGAGGAAGAGGGTCAAGACCATGCATTTGAGGCGCATAAATCTTTGTACCTTGTGAGCTAGGGTCGCTGCTGCGTCAAAGGTGCTCAGGCCGGGGAGGGAGCCAGTTTGGTGGGGGGACAGGAGGCTCAGAAAGCAGGCAAGGGCGGAGAGGCAGGTTGCTATGACCCTCGCGAGGATCTTGGAGACCGTCTCCAGTAGGACAATGATGCGGAATGACGCCGGCGTGTTGTAGGAGGGCTTACCTGGCTTGTCAAGTACTATGCCTGTGGCCGTCTTCAGGGAGGGTGGGTGGTGGCCATACTGAACGAGGGGGCCGAGGATGGAGGTCAAAATGTTGGGATTCAAGGAGTTGACCTTCTTCCAGACAGAGTAGGGGATCTGGTCTGGACCGGGCGCGGAGGAAGAGGAGGAGTTCCTGAGGGCTGTTGCGATGGCCTCCACTGACAATGGTGGGACATCTTTGTACTCCCTCAGGATGGCTGGAGGGCGTGAGCCTTGCTTTTCCGGGAAAAAGTGGGAGAGCAGGGCTATGTTAATGCCCATGGGACTGTCAGCCCCGGGTATCGGTGGGAACCGGTCGGGGGGCCTCCTAAAGGCATAGCGCTTTGCGGTTCAGAGCGTCTGTGGGGTGGTTGATTTTAGGAAGTGGTTCCAGTATTCAGTTTTGGCCTTCTTTATGGCCTGGTAGTATAGTAGACATGCCTCTTTGCACGGCTGTTTGGAGGAGGGGACGAGGTCACCATGCAGAGACCTAACTGTCGAGTGGAAGGCAGCCCTCTACATGGTGAGGTTGGGAGTCCACCAGGGCTTTGACTTGTGAGAGGGCCGCTTGTCCGGGGTATGGAGCCTGAGGATGGTCCGCAGTCTGCCAATGGCCACGTCGAACTAGGGGGAGAAGGAGCACGGTATTGGGAGAGACGGTGGGAGGTCGATCCGCCTGGACCTGATCTCCCCTTCAAGGGAGGTCCAATCTGTTTTTGTCCACGCGGGCGCCGGAGGGGGTGGGCGGGCCAGAGGTTCAGCTGGAGTAATGAGGATTGGAACGTGGTCCTAGCCGGTCGGAAGCAGGGGTGTGTCCCATGATTGGAAACTGGGGCACAGAGTAGCGTTGGAGAAAGATAGGTCTACTACTGAGGGGCGGAGTTCACAGTCGAAGGGGAAGTAGGTGAGGGTACCATGGGTATTCAGGAGGGAAAAGCCCTCTTCGGCAGCCCTTTTGAAAAAAGGTATCGTGGCGCTGAGGTCTGAAATCGAAAAAAGGTGGTGAGGATGCGCCAAGAGGTGATGGATATTAAAGTCCCCGAGGACCAGCGTCGGTGTGGTGGCGTGGGAGATCGCTATCTGAGGGGAGATGGTCAGGCGTAGCCTATCTACGCAGTCTTTTTTTATTTTTTTTTTTATTTTATCTTTATGTATTCATTGATTTATGGTACAAGAACTTGCATGCAGCGCTAGCTATGGCACGTTTCTCACGCTCCTATTTCTCTGAATGGGTCTCTCTTCAAGCCCTCTGCCGAAGTC
>JACCEG010000634.1:8248-39242 GCA_014065205.1 Tuber brumale | reverse complement strand
AAAAAAAAAAAAAAAAAAAAAAAAAAAAAAAAAAAAAAAAAAAAAAAAAAAAAAAAAAAAGAAAAAAGCGCTAGCTATGGCATAAACAAAACCTTAATCACAAAAACCCGCAAGTAACAAAAGAAAGTTCTCGCACCAAACTATAAAAACCCCCTAAGCGTGTCCGATAGCCGACACCAAATCCCTAAGGAAATAAAACAATAAAACGCATGATCATAACAAAAAACAATCTCCTAGCACACTAAGAAAGTATAAGGGGCAGAGGTCGACTCCTTTCAGGGAGAGAAACCGTGGATCGGTAGAGCAGACGCATCCTCGAACAAGGGGTGCAGGGGGTCCCATTGTGCTGGGGGTATGCCAGGTGGGAAACCTGTCGCTGTGACGTTTATGTATCTAGCGAGGGAGTTGAGAGCGGAGGGGCTTGACCAGAGGGGGCTGTCCCTATCTAACGAAGTGAGGCCTTGGAGGTGGCGCTCACGGGGTTCCCTGCGGGACTCGCAGGACAGGATGGCGTGGGTGAAGTCTTGTACATACGCCTTGCAAAACGGGCAGAGGGGAGAGGGGTCTTCAGTGAACCACGCTGGGTGGGCAGCGAGGTAGCTCTTGCCTGATCGAATTTGGTGGATCCTCCGCGCTATGAACCTACTCAGCCCCATAAAAGGGTGGGGCATTCGGGGCACGGGGTAGGTGTGGGTCGCGGGCAGCGGGAACTGGTCGTTCCAGTCTTTGACTAGCGCCGATCTGATGTTCAACTTAATCGACTTGTAGGAGGGGGTGTCTTCTTTAATCGGAAGACAGGCGGGCGGGAGGAGGTCGTGGGAAGCCAGCGGTAAAGGACCAGAAACGGGGATGAAGGGGAGGGTTCGGTGAGCAACAACATCAATTGGAAGGTGTTTTCTTGGGGGCGGGGAGGGGACAGCGGATCTCCACGAGAGGGGAGCATAGACCGATGTCAGACGCCGCGTGTGGTAACGGTGGTCGTCAAGTGCCCTGAAGGGGGACGAAGTCAGAAACGTGGGATGGAGCCTGGCCGTCGCTGGATTGGCCTCCGGCGGGAGGCAGACCAGCCAGATGGCTGCAAGTCTTTGGCGGTGGCGTATCAGAAGGGGCATGAGGGGCAGGGCCAACTCGCAAGCAAGAGTGCCGATAGGTGTCGAGAAGAAGCAGTTCGTGACCCATCTCTGGACAGCCCTCCAAAAGACCGACATACGGTCGAGGAGGGTAAGACTTGGGGAGAAACGGTCGGTGCCGTAGGGGAGGATTAGGGAGATCACAGATGTTGCCAGGCCGTGGCAGAGGAAGAGGGTAAGGCCCTTACCGGGTCTAGATAGTCTTTTGATGGTGGTGAAAGCGCCTTGGGCTAGTCCGAGTCTTCTAACGAAGTGGGACGTGGTACCTCTCATGCCTGAAGTCGAGGCGGGTTTGAACCAATACCCGAGCCATCGTATTAGCTTCCAGGAGCGGAAAATGAGGTCATCCAGCAGGATCGGGATTGGGGGTGGGGGGACCTTCTGTGAGGGGGTCTCCCAGTGCATGAGTTCAGTTTTTGGAATCGAGAAGGACACACCCAGCCTACCAGCCTTCCGCTGCAGGATCTTGGTGATGCCTTGCAGTCTCTGGATATTCCTCCAGTAAGAGCCCGTGGCTACCGTGAGCGTGAAGTCGTCCACGTAGGATACGATGAGGCCCCTTGGGACTGAGAAGTGGAGGGTAGAGACGTAGATAACAAAGAGCAGGGGGGAGATCGGGGAGCCTTGAGGGGTCCCAACCGAGACAGGGGAAAAGATTTGCGGTGCGCCCTGGAAGACCAGGCGGCAGGTGCGGCTGTGGAGGAAAGACCTTACCCACAGGACCATGTAGGGATTGACCGCTATGGTGGGGAGTCTGTCGCAGAGTATCGGAGCCAAGACATTGTCAAAGCCTCCTTTGATGTCCAGGAAAAGGGTCGAGACCTTAAGTTTGGGGCGCATAAAGAGCTGGACCTGGTGGGAGAGGGTAGCAGCCGCGTCGAAGGTATTCAGACCAGGTAGGGAGCCGGCCTGGTTGGGGGAGAGGAGGCCCAGGAAGCGAGCCAGGGCCGAAAGCCGGTTTGCCATCACCCTCTCCAGGATATTGGAAACAGTCTCCAGGAGAACGATGATGCGGAACCATGTGGGGGTGTCATAGGACGGTTTGCCAGGTTTGTTCAGCACTATGCCGCTGGCTTTTTTCACGGAGGGAGGGTGGTGCCCCTATCTGACAAGGGGACCCAAGAGGGATGTGAGGATGCGCGGGTTAATCAAGTGGACCCTCTTCCAAACTGAATAGGGAATTTGGTCCGGCCCGGGGGCAGAGGACGAGCAGGACTTCCGAAGGGCCGCGGATATTTCGTGCACCGACAGCTGTGGAACCTCTATAAACTCATGGAGGATGCGGGGAGGGGGAGAGGACCTCTTCTCGGGGAAGAAGTGTTCAAGGAGGGCTTTGTTGATCACATTGGAGCTTTCCGTCCCCGGGATTTGAGGGAACCTGTCGGGTGGTTTGCCGAACGCGAACCTTTTCGCCGTCTAGAGGGTCTGGGGGTTTGCTGTTGGTAAGAATTTCTTCCGGTAATCATTATTGTCTTTCTTGATAGCCATGAAATACAGGAGGCGTGCCTTCTTACACAGCTCTTTGGATGAGGGGAGTGGGTCTTTGCGTGCTGCCCGGACGGTGGAGTGGAAGGCTGATCTCTGTGTTGTTAGGTTGGGGGTCCACCAGGGTTTTACCTATAGGAGGGTCTTTTGTCAGGGGTGTGACCTCGGAGTTGGGACCTTATCCTATCCAAGGCCGTGTCGCACCAGACAGACAGGGTATGTGGCGTAGGAAGGGGAGGAGGGGGTATAACATCATCTTCTTCAGACCTTCCTCGAGGGCGGGCCAATTGGCCTTCGTCCAGGATGGAGAGGGGGGTGGGGGGCAAGCCAGAGGCTCCGACAATGTGATGAGGATCGGGACATGGTCCGAACCTGTTGGAGGGAGAGGCGTGCCCCAGGATCGGAAGTTAGGGGAGAGGGTGGCATTGGTAAACGCCAGGTCTATCACCGAGGGGTGGAGGTTTGAAACGAAAGGAAAGTAGGTTAGGGTACCGGGCGTGTTCAGGAGGCAGAGGCTCTCGCCGGCAGCCCTCTCAAAAACAGGTGAAGATGTCCCAAGGTCTTGGACCCAAAAGAGGCGACTTGGGTCAGTGGAGGGATGGTGGATGTTAAAGTCTCCGACGACCAGCGTGGGGGAGGGCGTGGAGGGGAACGCCGCATCAGGCGAGATGGTCCTCTTGAAGGGGCAGCTGTCCCAAGTGCTATAAAGGTTTATCATGCGGAACTTGGTAACCAAGGAATCAAAAAAACCAACGGAAGGAAAGAAATCCGCCGCCATCCAGTCTCTGGCTTCAGAAAAAACAGGAAGAACTGAGAACTGTTGTGTGGAGGGAAGGTTGAGGTAACACGCCACTCTGGGCTTGCCACCGTTAGGACATGGGGGCAAAAAAGGCTTAAAATTCGCAAAAGCAGGGGGCTTGCCCCTGTACCTAGGGGGGTCTTGAAGAGCAACAAGGGTGGGGGGGTGATCCAATAAAGAAAAGGAATTAAACAAGGGGAGAAACACATGCCAGCTTCCCAAGCAGTTCTGTTGCAGAATGGATATAGGGTTATTGGAGCCCGTCGCCAGCACGGAACTCACAGGGGAGGTGCGACCAGCCATTACACGCCTTCCGGCGTCTCAGGCAGTGGGATAGGAGTGGGAGTGGCCTGCCATGCGGGGTTGGGCAGGGCACCTCCTTGGGGTTTCGGAACGTTTGTAGGGGGATGTGTCGGGGGGGCATCACCTCTCCTAGGGCGGGGTGTCTCAAAATCGATGCGGGGTAGGAGGGGTCGTGCACCAGTTGAAGGACCCTCGCCGGAGTCGTTTGTCGTATCCATTCTTTCCTCATCCTGCGACAGAGGGGGCTCCCTGCGGAGAGCAGGGGGGCGGGTCTCGATGGGCAGTCTCGAGCGAAGGCCGGGTGGGGGCCTTTGCACACGGCGCAGAGCGGGGGAGAGGTCAGGCAGCAGTTGGCGACTGCTCTGAGGTTTCTGCCCTTTGGGCAGGTAGGGTTCTGGCATCTGTGTGCCGGTCTCCTGTGGGAGAGGGCGCAGATGGGACAGACCGGATGGTCAACCTTGCATCTAGCCGAGTGGTGTCCGTATTCACAACAGTTGCGGCATTGAGTGAGGCCATTAGCCGAGTATGCGCGCTCGATCTTGCATCGAGAGGAGTAAAGGTAAGAGTTGCCCAGCATTATGGCTTCATTCTCCGGGGCCACTGTGACTACCACCGAGGTTGCCTTTTTCAGCACCCGGGAGTCGCGGTCGGGGTTGGTGTAGTGGTCAGAGAGGATCTGGATTTTCTTTACGTTGAGTATGGTATTGGACAGAGACTGGAAGAGGTCGTCGTCGTCTTCAGGGAGGTATGCAATAGGGAGGGAGTGAACAGCCAGTTGTACATCGTTGGGTGCTGGGCGGAAAGGGAGCCAAGGGGAGTCTCCGACGGGGAAGGACTGATTGAGTTTTACAGAAAGTGCTTCGTAGTAGGGGGCGTAGGAGGTGGAGGAGACAACAGGTGAGAGAGCAAGGAGGGTTACCGCTCCTCTGTCGTTTACACGGGCAGAGAATGATAGGGGGAGATTGCAGCCGGCCTCTCTTAAGACTGAGGCGGCGGAGTCTGGGAAGGAGGCAGCAATAAGCGGGGCTTGGGGGTGGGGGAAGGGGGACGAGCGAGGGGCAAACAAGCGTCTCTCGGCTGCTGGAAGGCTCTTGGGCCCCCTAGACGGGGCAGACTCAACCGTTCCAGACTCAACCTGGGCAGCAGTCATGGCGTTCTTGCTTTTGTTCGTCATGCCTATCCTCTTTTATTTAGACGAAGCGGCTTGAGCATAGGAGGAGGGGCCGGGTTGGGCCGACGATTTTGGGGCTGGGTGGAATTCGGATGCAGGAGGGTATTTCCCTTCGCGGAAGGTCTAAGCCTCCCAAGAGCGTGGGAATTTGGCCGCGTAGGAGGAGGGGCCGGGTTGGGCCGACGATTTTGGGGCTGGGTGGAATTCGGATGCAGGAGGGTGTTTCCCTTCGCGGAAGGCCTAAGCCTCCCAAGGGCGTGGGAATTTGGCCGCGTAGGCAGCAGGGTTGCCGTACCATTTCTGATCCTTGGTACTGTAGCAGGGGATGTCTGTGTCGGCCCCACCCTCGTAGAGTGGGGTGAGCTCGTTGGCAACAGTGGAGTCGGAGTCAGCCGGCGCCTTCTCGTTACCTTTTCTGGATGGGGCCACCCGCGCCGCCATTGCCGAGGCTTGCATTGGTGCGTTTTGTTGGGGTGGGGGCTGTTGATGGCGTGCTGGTTAGGGGAGGGGGGTGGTCAGACAGGACGCGAGGTCTCTGACCAAGCGCTGGAGGGCTGATAGCGAGGCCGCCGTAGCTTTCTCAGAGGAAGGGGGTGGGGGGGGAACAGGAGGTTTGGCCTTGCGTGTGTGAAGATCGTCGATTTGGCCGTAGAGTCTCGCGACCTCCAGGGCTACTTCGTCTATCTGAGCGGTGAGGGCCCTGGGTGCCAGGAGTGAGGTGCATAGAAGGGGGAGAATAACGGCTTCGCCGGGCGAGAGGTCGCCTAGCTCCCCAGAGCTGATCGGGGGGAATAGCTGTGGGGATACTCTCGCATCCGTCGTCGCGTTTTCAAGCAGTGCAAGCAGAAGGGGCACATGAGGGTGAATTCCTGACGCCGAGGAGTGTTCTGATGGGGGGAGGGGGACCAAGGTCATTTCCGACTAGGCAGTGAGGCCTCAGCCAAAAGGCTTTTGGGAGGAACATGATTTTGTGGGCACACCCTACGCTGAAGGTGTTGAAAATAAGGAGGGAATGTAGGGGGGGGAAAATAGCGGAAGCGGAGGGTGCCTCTCTACTCGGTCTTTTTTTCTTCTTTCTTTTTTTTTATCTTCATATATTCATTGATTTATGGTACAAGAGCTTGCATGCAGCACTAGCTATAGCATAAACAAAACCTTAATCTCAAAAACTCGCAAGGACAAAAGAAACAATTGCACCAAGATATAAAATCCTCCTAAGCGTGTCCGATTGCCGACACAAAAGCCCTATAGAAATAAAACAATAAAGCGCACAATCATGACAAAAAACAATCTCCTAGCAAACTAGAAAAAACTCTACGGGCGTAGGTCGACCCTTCTTCAGGGGGCGAAGCTGTGGATCGGTAAAGTAGGGGCGTCCTCCCCTGGGGTGTGTTGTAGGTCCCGTTCTGCTGGGGGCATGGCAGGAGGGAACCCTGTCGCTGTGACGTTTATATATCTAGCGTGGGAGGTGCGGGCGGCGGGGTCTGACCAGCGGGGGCTGTGCCTGTCCAACGAGGTGAGGCCTTGGAGGTGGCGCTCACGAGGTTCTTTGCGGGACTCGCAGTACAGGATCGGGTGAGTGAAGTCCTCTTCGTCCTCCGCACAAAACGGGCGGAGGGGAGAGGGATCTACGGTGAACCACGATGGGTGGGCGGCGAGGAAGCTTTTGCGCGAGGGCATTTGATGGATCCTTCCTGCCATGAATCTGCGAAGCCCCATGAAGGGGTATGGCGTCAGAGTCGCGGGGTATGGGTAGGTTGGGGGTGGCGGGAACTGATCATTCCACTCCTTGACTACTGCCGACCTGGCATTCAACTTGATCGACATGTACGAGGGGGTGCCTTCCTTAACCGGAAGACAGGCTGGCAGGAGGAGGTTGGTGGAAGCCACCGGCAGAGGGCCAGAGGCTGGGATGAAGGCAAGGGTCCGATGGGCAATGGCATCAATTGGAAGGTGTTTTCTTGTAGGCGGGGAGGCGCCAGCGGATCTCCACGAGAGGGGAGCATAGACCGATGTCAAACCGCACGTATGGTGGCGGTGGTCATCAAGGGCCCTGAAAGGGGATGATGTCGGGAAAGTTGGGTGGAGCCTGGCAGTTGCCGGGTTAGCCTCTGGCGGGAGGCAGACCAGCCTTATTGCTGCAAGTCTCTGGCAGTGGCGTATAAAAAGGGGCATGGGGGGCAGCACCGATTCTCAGGCGAGGGCGCCTATCTACGTGGTCTTTTTTTTTTTTTNTTTTTTTTTCTTTTTTTTTCTTTTTTTATCTTCATGTATTCATTGATTTATGGTACAAGAACTTGCATGCAGCGCTAGCCCTGGCATAAACAAAACCTTAATCTCAAAAACTCGCAAGCACAAAAGAACCAATCGCACCAAACTATAAAATCCTCCTAAGCGTGTCCAATAGCCGACACCAAATCCCCAAGGAAATAAAACAATAAAGCGCATGATCATAACGAAAAATATTCTCCTGGCACAAAAAACCAAAGAAGCAAAACAAGTAGAGGTTCGTCCCCCCTCAGGGGGCGAAACCGTGGATCGGTAGAGCGGACAAGTCAGCGTCCGGAGGGTGTTGAGGGTCCCATTCTGCTGGGGGCATGCCCGGTGGGAAACCTGTCGCCGTGACGTTTATATATCTAGCGAGGGAGTTGAGAGCTGAGGGGCTTGACCAGAGGGGGCTGTCCCTGTCTAATGACGTGAGCCCCTGGAGGTGGCGCTCACGAGGTTCCCTGCGGGACTCGCAGGACAGGATGGCGTGGGTGAAGTCCTCTTCGTCCTCCGCGCACAATGGGCAGAGGGGAGAGGGGTCTTCAGTGAACCACGAGGGGTGGGCAGCGAGGTAGCTTTTGCCTGATCGCATCTGGTGGATCCTCCCCGCCATGAACCTGCCTAGACCCATGAAGGGGTGAGGCGCCAGGGACACAGGGTAGGGGTAGGTCGGGGGCGGCGGGAACTGATGGTTCCAGTCTTTGACTAGTGCCGATCTGATTTTCAATTTGATCGACTTGTAGGAGGGGGTGTCTTCCCTAATCGGAAGGCAGTCTGGGGGGAGGAGTTCGGGGGAAGCCACCGGTAGGGGACCGGCTACGGGGACGAAGGGGAGGGTCCGATGGGTCATAGCATCAATCGCAAGGTGTTTTCCTATAGGCGGGGAGGGAACAGCGGATCTCCGCGAGAGGGGAGCATAGACCGACCTTAGGCCTCATGTATGGTGACGGTGGTCATCGAGGGCCCTGAAGGGGGACGAAGTCGGGAACGTTGGGTGGAGCCTGGCAGTTGCTGGGTTGGCCTCCGGGGGGAGGAAGACCAGCCTTATGGCGGCAAGTCTTTGGCGGTGACATATCAGAAGGGGCATAGCGGGTAGGGCCGATTCGCAAGCGAGGGTGCCGATAGGAGTCGTGGAGAAGCAGTTCGTGACCCATCTCTGGACAGTCCTCCAGAAAAGTGACATGCGGTCCAGGAGGGTAAGGCTAGGGGAGAAGAGGTCGGCTCCGTAGAGGAGGATCGGGGAGATTAATGATGTCGCCAGACGGTGGCAGAGAAAGGGAGGAAGGCCTTTACCAGGCCTAGACAGTCTCTTGATGGTGGCGAAGGCACCCTGGGCCTGACCTAGCCTTCGTATGAAGTGGGACGAGGTACCGCTTTTGCCTGAGGTGGAGGAGGGCTCAAACCAATAACCAAGCCAGCGTATTAACTTAGAGGGGCGGAAGACAAGGTCGTCCAGCAGAACCAGGATTGGAGGCGCGGGGACCTTTTGAGAGGGGGTCTCCCAGTGCATGAGTTCCGTTTTCGGGATCGAGAAGGCCACACCTATCCTGCCAGCCTTTCTCTGTAAGATTTTGGGGATGCCTTGCAGTCTTTGGATATTCCTCCGATAAGAGCCCGAGGCTACCGTGACCGCGAAGTCGTCCACGTAGGACAGGATGAGGCCTCTGGGGACCGAGAAGTGGAGCGTGGAGACGTAAATGACGTAGAGCAGGGGGGAGATCGGGGAGCCCTGAGGGGTTCCAACCCAGACAGGGGAGAAGACTTGCGGGGCGCCTTGAAAAGCCAGGTGGCAGGTGCGGCCGTGGAGGAAGGACCTTATCCACGAGACCATGTAGGGGTTGACCGCTCTGGTGGCGAGTCTGTCGCAAAGTATCGGGGCCGAGACCTTATCGAAACCACCTTTGATGTCCAGGAAGAGGGTCGAGACCTTGAGCTTAGGGTGCATAAACAGCTGGACCTCATGGGAGAGGGCAGCCGCCACGTCGAAGGTGCTCCGACCAGGTAGGGAGCCAGTCTGCTTGGGGGAGAGGAGGCCTAGGAACCTAGCCAGGGCCGAAAGGCGGTTTGCCATCACTCTCTCCAGGATCTTGGAAACAGTCTCCATGAGGACCATGATTCGGAACGATGCAGGGGTGTCATACGAGGGCTTGCCAGTCTTGTCCAGCACTATGCCGTTGGCCTTTTTCAGGGAGGGAGGGTGGTGCCCGGATTTAAGCAGGGGACCCAGGAGGGATGTGTGGATGGTCGGGTTAACCGAGTGGACCCTTTTCCAGACCGAGTAGGGCATTTGGTCAGGCCCGGGGGCAGAGGACGAAGAGGACTTTTTAAGTGCCGCGGACACTTCTTCCGCCGACAGCTCCGGGACGTCCTTGAATTCACGTAGGATGCGAGGGGGTGGAGAAGACCCTTTCTCTGGAAAGAAGTGCGCGAGGAGGGCTTTGTTGATTTCGTTGGGGCCCTCTGCCCCCGGGATTTGTGGGAATCTGTCGCGTGGTTTACCGAACGCGAACCTTTTCGCCGTCCAGAGGGTTTGGGGGTTTGCCGTTTGGAAGAAGTTCTTCCAGTATTCGTTTTTGGCCTTCTTTATGGCCTTGAAGTACAGGAGGCGGGCTTCCTTGCACAGTTTTTTGGACGAGGGGAGGGGGTCCTTGCGGGCTTCTCGAACGGTGGAGTGGAAGGCTGATCTTTATGCTGACAGGTTGGGGGTCCACCAGGGCTTCGACCTGTGGGAGGGTCTTTTATCGGGGGTGTGACTTTTGATATGGGACCTTATCCTATCTAGGGCCGTGGCGAACCAGATTGACAGTGTCCGTGGTGCAGGAAGGGGGGGAGGGGGGCGGAACTTCATCTATTTTAATCCTTTCTCGAGGGCGGGCCAAGGGCTCGGATAGTGTGATGAGGATCGGGACGTGGTCTGACCCCGTTGGAGGAAGAGGGGTGCCCCAAGAGTGGAAGTTGGGCGAGAAAGGGGCATTGGCAAATGCCAAGTCTATCACCAAGGGGCGGAGGTTAGAATTGAAGGGAAAGTAGGTGAGGGTGCCGGGTATGTTCAGGAGGCAGTAGCCTTCTCCGGCAGCTTTCTCGAAGAACGGGGAGGATGTCCCAAGGTCCTGAATTGAGAAGAGGCGACCTGGGTCAGCGGATGGGTGGTGTATGTTGAAGTCTACGACGACCAGTGTGGGGGAGTGCGCGGGGGGGAACGCAATGTTGGGTGAAATGGTCCTATTGAAGGGGGAGCTATCCCACGTGCTGTATAGGTTTATCACGCGAAATTTGGTTATAAAGGAGTCAAAGAAACCAATCGAAGAGAAAAGATCCACCACCATCCAGTCTCTGGCTTCAGAAAAACAGGGAAGAACCGAGAACTGTTGCATGGAGGAAAGGTTGAGGTAGCACGCCACTCTGGGCTTGCCACCGTCAGGGCATGGGGGCAAAAAGGGTTTAAAATCCGCAAACGAAGGGGGTTTGCCTCTGTACATAGGGGGGTCTTGCAGAGCAACAAGGGTGGGGGGGTGATCCAGTAAAGAAAACGAATTAAACAAGCAGAGAAACACATCCCAGCTTCCCAAGCAGTTGTGTTGCAGAATAGATATGGGGTTATTGGAGCCCGTCACCAGCACGGAACTCACAGGGGAGGTGCAACCAGCCATTACACGCCTTCCAGCGTCTCAGGCAGTGGGATAGGAGTGGGAGTCGCCTGCCATGCGGGGTTGGGCAGGGCGCTTCCTTGGGGTTTTGGTGCATTAGCGGGGGGACGTGTTGGGGGGGCATCACCACGCCTAGGGTGGGGTGTCTCAAAAACGATGGGGGGTAGGAGGGGTCATGTGCCAGTTGAAGGACCCTCAGCGGGGGAGAGGTCGGGCAGCAGTTCGCAACTGATCTGAGGTTTCCGCCCTTCGGGCAGGTGGGGTTCTGGCATCTGTGTGCCTGCTTTCTGTGGGAGAGGGCGCAGATGGGGCAGACCGGGTTGTCAACCTTGCATCTAGCTGAGTGGTGTCCATACCCATAACAGTTGCGGCATTGAGTGAGGCCATTAGCCGAGTATGCCCGCTCAATCTTGCATGGAGCGGAGTAAAGGTAAGAGTTGCCCTGCATTGCGGCCTCATTGTCCGGAGCCACCGTTACCACCACTGAGGTTGCCTTTTTCAAGACCCGGGAGTCACGGTCGGGATTGAGGTAGCGGGCAGAGAGGATCAGGACGTTCTTGACGTTGAGTATGGTGGTTGATAGAGACTGGAAGAGCTCGCCGTCGTCCTCAGGGAGGTAAGCGATGGGTAGGGAATGGACAGCCAGTTGTACCTCGTTGGGTGCAGGGCGGAAGGGGAGCCAGGGGGAGTCTCCGACAGGGAAGGACTGGTTTAGCTTTGCAGACAGCGCTTCGTAGTAGGGGGCGTAGGATGTAGAGGGGGCAAAAGGCGAAAGAGCAGGGAGGGTTATCGCTCCACGGTCATTAACACGGGCAGACAAGGACAGGGGGAGATTGCAGCCTGCTTCTCTCAAGACCGAGGCGGCAGTGTCTGGGAAGGAGGCAGCTATAAGTTCGGCCTGGGGGTGAGCGATGGGGGACGAGCGAGGGGCAAAGAACCGCCGCTCGGCTGCTGGAAGGCTTTTTGGCCCCCTAACTGAGGGAGCTTCAGCCGTACCAGTCGCAACCTGGGCAGCAGACGGTTCGTTCTTGCCTTTGCTCGTCTTGCCCTTCTTCTTCTGTCCAGACGAAGCGGCCTGAGTGTAAGAGGAGGGGCCGGGTTGAGCCTACGACCTAGGGGCTGGATGGAACTCGGAGGCAGGTGGGTACTTCCCCTCCCAGAAGGTCTGAGCCTCCCAGGAGCGTGGGAACTTAGCCGCGTAGGCAGCTGGGTTTCCGTACCATTTCTGGTCCTTGGTGCTGTAGCAGGGGATGTCTGTGTCACCACCACCCTCGTAGAGTGTGGTGAGTTCGTCGGCGAGGTTGGGGACCGAGTCAGCTTGCGCCTTCTCTTTACCTTTTCTGGATCGGGCTACCCGAGCCGCCCTCGATGTGGCTTGCATGGGTGCGTTTTGTTGGGGTGGGGGCTGTTGGTGGCGTACTGGTTGGGGGAGGGGGGTGGTCAGACGGGACGCTAGGTCCTTGACCGAGAGTTGGAGGGCGGAAAGCGAGGAGGGGGTTTGGCCTTTCGTGTGTGTAGGTCGTCTATCTGACCGGAGAGCCTTGCGACCTCCAGCGCGAGNGGGGGGTGGTCAGACGGGACGCTAGGTCCTTGACCGAGAGTTGGAGGGCGGAAAGCGAGGCTGCCGTAGCGGTCTCAAAAGAGGGGGGTGGGGGGGGGGCAGAGGGTTTAGACTTTCGCGGGTGAAGGTCGTCGATTTGGCCTGAAAGTCTAGCGACCTCCATTGCGAGTTCGTCTATCCGGGAGGAAAGGGCCCAGGAGTCCAGGAGTGAGGTGCATGGGAGGGGGAGGATAACTGCTTCGCCAGGCGAAAGGTCATCCAGCTCCCCTTGGCTGATCGTGGGGAAGAGTTGTGGGGAGACTCGCGCATCTGTCGTCGCATTTTCAAGTAGGGCGAGCAGAAGGGGGACATGAGGGCGGATTCCTAACACCGAGGAGTGTTCGGAGGGGGGAAGTGGGACCGAGGCCGAGGACATATCTGACTAGGCAGTGAGGCCTCAGCCAGGCGGCTTATGGGAATAGCACGATCGTGTAGGCACACCGGACCCTGATAGTGTTGAAGATGAGGTAGAAATGTAGGGGGAGGAAAATAGCGGAAGCAGAGCGTGGCCTATCTACTCGTTCTTTTTTTTCTTTTTTTTCTTTTTTTTATTCTCCTGTATTCATTGATTTATGGTACAAGTACTTGGATGCAGCGCTAGCTATGGCATAAACAAAACCTTAATCTCAAAACCTCGCAAGCACAAAAGAAACAATTGCACCAAAGTATAAAATCCTCCTGCGCGTGTCCAATAGCCGACACCAAATCCCTGAGGAAATAAAACAATAAGACGCATGATCAAAACGAAAATTACTCTTCTAGCATAAAAAACCAAAAAAGCAAAACGGCCAGAGGTCGGTCCCTTCTCAGGGGGCGAAACCGTGGATCGGTAGAGCGGACGCATCAGCGTCCGGAGGGTGTCGAGGGTCCCATTCTGCGGGGGGCATGCCCGGTGGGAATCCTGTCGCCGTGACGTTTATATATCTGGCGCGGGAGTTGAGCGCTGAGGGGTTTGACCAGAGGGGGCTGTCCCTGTCTAACGACGTGAGCCCCTGGAGGTGGCGCTCACGAGGTTCCCTGCGGGACTCGCAGGACAGGATGGCGTGGGTGAAGTCCTCTTCGTCCTCCTCGCAAAACGGGCGGAGGGGAGAGGGGTCTTCAGTGAACCACGAAGGGTGGGCAGCGAGGTAGCTCTTGCCTGATCGCATCTGGTGGATCCTTCCCGCCATGAACCTGCCTAAACCCATAAACGGGTGACGCATCCAGGACACGGGGTAGGGGTAGGTCGGTGGCGGCGGGAACTGATCGTTCCAGTCTTTGACTAGTGCCGACCTGATTTTCAATTTGACCGACTTGTAGGAGGGGGTGTCTTCCCTAATCGGAAGGCAGTGTGGAGGGAGGAGTTCGGGGGAAGCCACCGGCAGGGAACCGGCTACAGGGATGAAGGAGAGGGTCCGATGGGCGATAGCATCAATCAGAAGGTGTTTTCTTATAGGCGGGGAGGGAACAGCGGATTTCCACGAGAGGGGAGCATAGACCGATGTTAGGCCTCGTGTATGGTGACGGTGGTCGTCAAGGGCCCTGAAGGGGGGAGAAGTCTGGAATGTTGGGTGGAGCCTGGCAGTTGCCAGGTTGGCCTCCGGGGGGAGGCAGACCAGTCTTATGGCCGCAAGCCTTTGCCGGTGACGTACTAGTAGTGGCATGGGGGGTAGGGCCGATTCGCAAGCGTGGGTGCCGTGAGGTGTCGAGGAGAAGCAGTTCGTGACCCATCTCTGGACAGCACTCCGGAACACTGACATCCGGTCCAGGAGGGTAAGGCTAGGGGAGAAGAGGCCGGCTCTGTAGAGAAGGATCGCGGAGATTAATGACATCGCCAGACGGTGGCAAAAGAAGGGAGGAAGGCCTTTACCTGGCCTAGATAGTCTTTTGATGGTGGCGAAAGCACCCTGGACCAGACCAAGCCTTCTTGCGAAGTGGGACGTGGTACCTCTTGTGCCTGAGGTGGAGGAGGGCTCGAACCAATAGCCGAGCCAGGCCTATCTACTCAGTCTTTTTTCTTTTTTTTCTTTTTTTTATCTTCCATGTTATTCTGTGTTTAAGGTACACCGTCTGTATGAAGCGCTAGCTATGACCGACGCAAGAAACCTCCACCCCTACTCCAGCCTGAAACAGCCAGAAGAAAAACCGTCACGAAGTCCATCAACATCAGAAACCAGGTGCCCAGCCCGTGGGCCCCACGACTTGAACCCGGAAGGGTCTCGCCTAGAGCCGCCGACTACAACACCCCGCGCAGTCGAAAAAACTCCCCTGCCCCGCAACTTGTAGTATACACAAACGGTAAAGACTGTAAAGAAAAGCCACCGAAGCCTATCAGAACAAAAGAAGCCCCAGTACCCAACAGTGTCCCAATATAAAAAAGAGTACCCGCGGCATTGCTGGGAGGATCGGTGTCGTCCAGGCCGCGGCAGCCCGGTGGAGAGGCCCGGGAGGGCATCGAGGTAGGATGGTGTAGCAGTAGGGTGCAAGCCGAGCGTGGGTGCAGCAGTAGGGTGCAAGCCGAGCGTGGGTGCAGCAGTAGGGTGCAAGCCGATCCAACCGCCAGGTCAGGAAGGAAACCGAACGCGACCGCGGCAACTATCGGAAATCGTGTTCGTGTCTCTCTGGGCGGTCTCCAGGGAGGAAGGCAAGCGTTTTACCGCGTCTCTCTTGTGGTCCCTTGTTCTACGAGAGATTGCGTCACTTAGTGGATGGGATACCACCGCTTAAGCCGACCGAGGGGAGTAGCGAGATCGACCCGGAGGCCTGTTGGAGAGCCCTCGCTTACCGCAAACCGTGTTCCCAGCCGTCTGGAGCATGGGAAGCGACCGGTCGCCGACCTTGTGAAGGGGCCTCGCTAAGCGAGGAGAGGGGGCGAGAACGGGCAGCAGAAAAGCAGTACCGGAACTCAAAGGAAGGACGGCCTCGACGCGTAAAAAAGTAGAAGAGGACTCCGAGGGGGGGAGGGAGAGGGCCATCACTCCTAGGCCGAAGCCGTCCTGGGAGGAGAGGGGGGGTGGATGGTTGGTTCGTGAAGATCAAGCCCGGAGGGTTGATTTCAATCGCCAGGTGTGTAGAGGAGATGGAGGATGGCCTATCTACGGGTCTTCTTTTGTTTTCTTTTTTATCTTCATATATTTGTTGATTTATGGTACAAGAACTTGCATGCAGCGCTAGCTATGGCATAAACAAAACCTTAATCTCAAAAACTCACGTGTAACAAAAGAAAAATTCTCACACCAAACTATAAAAACCTCCTGAGTGTGTCCGATAGCCGACACCAAATCCCTGAGGAAATAAAACAATAAAGCACATGTTCATAACGAAAAATAAAAACAATTTTTCCATGCAAACCAAGAAAAGCATAGCACAGGGAGGATGGCCTTCTCACTAGGGAGTGAAACCGTGGATCGGGAGAGCAGACGCGCACGCGTCCAGGGGGTTTTGTTTGTCCCATGCCGCTGGGGGCATACCCAGTGGGAAACCTGTCACTGTGACGTTTATGTACCTGGCGAGGGAGCTGAGAGCGGAAATGTTTGACCAGAGAGGGCTGTCCCTGTCCAACGATGTGAGGCCTTGGAGGTGGCGCTCACGAGGTACCTGGCGGGACTCGCAGGTCAGGATTGCATGGCTGAAGTCCTCCTCGTCCTCCTCGCAAAAGGGGCAGAGGGTGGAGGGGTCTTCCGTGTACCATGATGGGTGGGCGGCGAGGTAGCTCTTGCCTGAACGCATTTGGTGGATCCTACCCGCCATGAACCTGCCCAGCCCTATGAAGGGGTGGGGTGTCAGGGACACAGGGCAGGAGTAGATAGGGGGGGGTGGAAACTGGTCGTTCCAGTCCTTGGCTAGCGCCGCTCTTATTCTCAACTTGACCGACTTGTAGGAGGGGGTGCCTACAACCATTGGCGTGCACTCTGTTGGGAGGAAGTCGGGGGAAGCCACCGGCAGTGGGCCAGATGCGGGGATGAAGGGGAGGGTCCGGTGAGCAATGGCATCAATCGGAAGGTGTTTTCTTATAGGGGGGGAAGGGACGGGGGTCCTCCATGAGAGCGGAGCATAGACTGACGTCAGGTCCCGCGTGTAGTGACGGTGGTCTTCTGTGGCCCTGAAGGGGGATGAGGTCGGGAACGTGGGGTGTAGCCTGGCAGTCGCCGGGTTGGCCTCCAGCGGGAGGCAGACCAGCCTTATGGCTGCAAGCCTCTGGCGATGTCGTATCAGAAGGGGCAAGTAGGGCAGGGCCTATTCGCAAGCATGGGTGGCGACAGGTGTAGGGGAGAAGCAGTTCGTGACCCATCTCTGGACATTCCTCCAGAAGACCGACAGGCGATCGAGAAGGGTAAGACTGGGGGAGAAGAGGTCCGCGCCGTAGAGGAGGATCGGAGAGATCAACGATGTCGCCAGACGGTGACAGAGGAAGGGGGGTAGGCCTTTCCCGGGCCTAGATAGTCTTTTAATGGTGGCGAAGGCTCCCTGGGCCAGACCGAGTCTTCTGACAAAGTGGGACGTGGTGCCGCTTGTGCATGAAGTGGAGCCGGGCTCGAACCAGTAGCCGAGCCATCGTATTAGCTTTGAGGTGGGGAAGACCAAATCGTCCAGCAGGACTGGTATTGGGGGTGGGGGGATTTTCTAGGAGGGAGTCTCCCAGTGCATTAGCGCAGTTTTCGGGATCGAGAAGGACACGCCTAGCCTGCCGGCCTTCCGCTGGAGGGTCTTGGTGATTCCTTGCCGTCTCTGGACATTCCTCCGCTAAGAGCGCGAGGCAACCGTAACTGCGAAGTCGTCCACGTAGGATAGGATGAGGCCCCTAGGGACCGGAAAGTGGAGGGTGGAGACGTAGATGACAAACAGGAGGGGGGAGATCGGTGAGCCCTGGGGGGTACCGACCGAGACGGGTGAGAACATCTGTGGCGCTCCATGGAAGACCAGTTGGCAGGTGCGGCCGTGGAGGAAAGATCTTATCCACGAGACCATGTAGGGGTTGACTGCCTTAGTGGCTAGTCTTTCGCAGAGAGTCGGGGCCGAGATGTTGTCGAAGCCCCCTTTAATGTCTAGGAAGAGGGTTGAGACCTTAAGCTTAGGGCGCATAAATAGCTGGACCTGGTGGGAGAGGGTTGCCGCTGCGTCGAAGGTACTTAGACCAGGTAGGGAGCCAGTTTGGTTGAGGGAGAGGAGGCGTAGGAAGCGAGCCAGGGCCGAGAGTCGGTTTGCCATCACCCTTTCCAGGATCTTGGAGACAGTCTCCAGGAGGACGATAATGCGGAACGATGCCGGTGTGTCATAGGAGGGTTTGCCAGGCTTGTGCAGCGCCTATCTACGCGGTCTGTTTTCTTGTTTTTTCTTTTTTTTTTAACATCAATTTTATTCTGTGTTTAAAGGTACACCGTCCGCAGGCAGCACTAGCTATGGCCGACACATGAACCTCCCCCCCTACGCCAGCCCGAAACAGCCAGAAGAAAAACCGGCAACGAACCCGAACAGAGAGCGCACTGGCAGACAGGACCGAAACCCCCGGAACATGACACCCCCCACCCGAGCCCCCCGCAGTCGAAACAACTCCCGCGCCCCGCAACTTGTAGTATACACAAAGGGTAAAGACTGTAAAAAGAAAGCCACCCCAGCCCTTCAGAACAAAAGAAACCCCACTTCCAGTCAGTGGCCCAAAGCCCACAGCCAGAGCCGCCTCAACCGGCCACAACCCGACCGACCAGTGCTACCTACGACAATAAAACGTCTATGGCTAAGGGCAAGCCCGACAACGTGGAAGGAGAACCAAAGTGAGAAAAAACCCAAGCCGAGGAAAAGGACCCGTGGCAGGGCACAGGGACCAGTGCCATCCAGACCAGGAAGCCTGGTGGAGATGCCCAGAGGGCATCGAGGTAAGGTGGTGAAGCAGTAGGGTGCAAGCCGAGTTGGTGTGTAGCAGTAGGATGCAAGCCGATCCAACCGACAGGGCGGGAAGGAAACCAAGCGCGACCGTGTCAAATATCGGAAATCCTGGTCGTTTCTCTCTAGGGGGTCCCCAGGCGGGGAAGGCAAGCGTTTTACCGCGTCTCTCATGTAGTCCCTTGTTCTACGAGAGATGGCGTCACTTAGTGGATGGGATACCACCGCTTAAGCCGACCGAGGGGAGGAGCGAGATCGACCCGCAGGCCTGTTGAGAAGTCCTCGCGTACCGCAAACCGTGTTCCCAGCCGTCTGAAGCATGGGAAGCGAGCGGTCGCCGACCGTGTGGAGGGGCCTCGCTAAGCGAGGAAGGGGGCGAGAACGGGCAGCAGAAAGGCAGTACCGGAACTCAGAGGAAGGAATGCCTCGACGCGTAAAAGAGCAGAAGAAGGCAGTGAGGAGGGGAGGGAGATGGCCGTCACTCCTAGGCCGAAGCCATCGTGGGAGGAGAGGGGGGGTGGATGGTTCGTGAATACCTAGCGTTGAGGGTTGATTTCAATCGCCGGGTGTGTAGAGGAGACGGAGGATGGCCTATCTACTCGGACTTATTTTTTTCTTTTTTTATTTTTTTTTTTTATCTTCATGTATTCGTTGTTATTTAGGGTACAAGAACTTGCATGCAGCGCTAGCTATGGCATAAACAATCCCCATTCCTCCTTCCGCCCGGCCCGACCGTATCTCCAAGACCCTCTGGTATGGGCCTAACCGCACATCTCGCCCCAAAGAAAAACCCGTCCCTACCTCGCAAGCGAACTCAGAGAATAGGAGAAGCCTAACTAAGAAGAAAGCAGGAAAACATAGGAAGGTAACCGCCCGGAACATCTCAGAAAAAAACAAAAGAAAAATCGCACCAAAATGGAACCCACAACAACCAAGCCAGAGAAACGCGCCGGCAGAGTACTGCAACCGTGAATGGGCCCCCGTGGGTGTGAGGGCAGGGAAGGGTGGAGCAGTAGGGTGCCAGCCGAGGAAGGGTGTAGCAGTAGGGTGCAAGCCGATCCAAACGCCAGAACGGGCCAGAAACCGAACGCGACCGTGTCAACTCTCGGTAATCGTGTTCGTGTCCTACTAGGCGGTCTCCAACAAGAGTATTCCCAACTTGAACCGTAAGACTAGGAGGGTATGGCCAAATCTCCAAGCGAGACAGGCCCCGAAGTTACTAGCCGAGGCGTTCCCCCACGGTGCTCGTGCACACAGGGAGACAGGCGTCCACCACAGCCAACGCCAAACGGAAACGAAGAAGAGAGGTCCCCAAGGAAGGAGAGGAGCGAGGTCGACCATCAGGCCTAAAGAGTAGTCCTCGCGTACCGCAGAAACCGTGTTCCCAGCCGTCTGAAGCATGGGAAGCGAGCGGTCGCCGACCGTGTGGAGGGGCCTCGCTAAGCGAGGAAGGGGGCGAGAACGGGCAGCAGAAAGGCAGTACCGGAACTCAGAGGAAGGAATGCCTCGACGCGTAAAAGAGCAGAAGAAGGCAGTGAGGAGGGGAGGGAGATGGCCGTCACTCCTAGGCCGAAGCCATCGTGGGAGGAGAGGGGGGGTGGATGGTTCGTGAATACCTAGCGTTGAGGGTTGATTTCAATCGCCGGGTGTGTAGAGGAGACGGAGGATGGCCTATCTACTCGGTCTTTTTTTTTTTTTTTTTTTTTTTTTTTTTTTTTTTTTTTTTTTTATCTTCATGTATTCATTGATTTATGGTAAAAGAACTTGCATGCAGCGCTAGCTATGGCATAAACAAAACCTTAATCTCAAAAGCTAGCAATCACAAAAGAAACATTCGTACCATGTATAAAATCCTCCTAAGTGTGTCCGATAGCCGACACCAAATCCCTACGGAAATAAAATAATAAACGCATGATCATAACAAAAAATAAAATCCTAAACTAAACTAGGAAAACATAGCTGGTAGTGGCCCATTCCCCTCAGGGAGCGAAACCATGTATTGGTAGATTAGACGCGTCCGCACCTGGGGGGTGTCGTGGCTCCCATCCTGCGCGGGGCATGCCTGGTGGAAAGCCCGTCGCCGTGACATTAATGTACTTAGCGAGGGAGCCGAGGGCCTGAGCATTAGACCGGAGGGGGCTGTCCTTGGCTAACGAGGTGAGCCCTTGGAGGTGGCGCTCACGTGGTTCTTTGCGGGACTCGTATGTTAGGATGGCATGGTTGAAGTCCTCGTCTCCCTCCTCGCATAACGGGCAGAGGGCGGAGGGGTTCTCGGTGAACCACGACGGATGGGCAGCAAGGTAGCTTTTGCCAGATCGCATCTGATGGATCCTCCCAGCAATGAACCTGCCTAGCCCCATAAAGGGGTGGGGAGCTAGGGTCACCGGGTAGGGGTACGTTGGGGGAGGTGAGAACTGTTCGTTCCAATCTTTGACTAACGTCGAACTAGCCTTCAGCTTTGTCGACTTGTAGGAGGGAGTGTTGCCCGCATTCAGGATACTAGCCGGCGGGAGGAGGCCGGGGGAAGCCACAGGCAGGGGGCCGGAGGGGGGGATGAAGGCGAGGGTTCTATGAGCGATGGCATCTATTGGAAGGTGCTGCCTAATAGGGGAAGAGGGGACGGGGGACTTCCATGAGAGGGGAGCGTAGATGGACGTCTGGCCCCGCCTGTGGTGGCGGTGGTCGTCGAGGGCCCTGAAGGGGGACGATGTTGGGAAGGTTGGGCGGAGTCTTGCAGTTGCCGGATTGGCTTCCGGTGGGAGGCAGACTAGCCTTATAGCAGCTAGCCTTTGGCGGTGACGTATAAGGAGGGGCATAGGGGGCAGGGCCGATTCACAGGCCAGGATTCCAATTGGCGTTGAGGAGAAGCAGTTCGTGACCCATCTCTGTACAGACCTCCAGAAGACTGAAAGGCGGTCCTGGAGGGTGAGACTGGGAGAGAAAAGATCCGCACCGTAGAGGAGGATTGGGGAGATTAGGGATGTCGCCAAGCGGTGGCAGAGGAAAGGGGGGAGGCCTTTGCCGGGCCTTGAGAGTCTTTTGATGGTGGCGAAGGCACCTTGAGCTAGGCCGAGTCTTCTAACGAAGTGGGCCGTGGTTCCCCTTGTACCTGAGGGGGAGGAGGGCTCGAACCAATAACCGAGCCAGTGTACAAGCTTCGAGGGTCTGAAGACCAGGTCGTCCAGCAAGACCGGGATCGGGGGAGGGGGGACCTTCTGGGATGGGGTCTCCCAGTGCATGAGCTCCATCTTCGGGATCGAGAAGGACACACCCAGTCTACCAGCCTTCCGCTGAAAGACTTTGGTGATGCCTTGCAGCCGTTGGATGTTTCTCCGGTACGAGCCCGAGGCAACCATGACTGTAAAATCGTCCACGTAGGAGAGGATGAGGCCCCTGGGGACCGGGAAGTGAAGGGTTGAGACGTAGATCACAAAGAGCAGGGGGGAGATTGGGGAGCCCTGGGGGGTACCAACCGAGACAGGCGAGAAAACTTGGGGCGCACCTTGGAAAACCAGGCGGCAAGTGCGGCCATGGAGGCAGGACCTGATCCGCGAGACCATGTAGGGGTTGACCGCTCTGGAAGCTAGCCTGTTGCAGAGTAGAGGGGCCGAGACATTGTCGAAGCCTCCTTTGATGTCTAGGAAAAGGGTCGAGACCGCCTATCTACGCAGTCTTTTTTTCTTTTTCTTTTTTTTTTTATCTTCATGTATTCATTGATTTATGGTACAAGAACTTGCATGCAGCGCTAGCTATGGCATAAACAAAACCTTAATCTCAAAACCTCGCAATCACAAAAGAAAAAACAATCACACCAAACATAAAAACCTCCTAAGTGTGTCCGATGGCCGACACCAACTCCCTAAGGAAATAAAATAATAAACGCATGATCATAACAAAAAATAAAAATCCTAAACTTAACTAGGAAAACATAACTGGTGGCGGCCTATTCCCCTCAGGGAGCGAAACCATGTATCGGTAGACTGGACGCGTCCGCGCCGGGGGGGTGTCGTGGGTCCCATTCTGCGGGGGGCATGCCTGGTGGAAAGCCCGTCGCCGTGACATTAATGTACTTAGCGAGGGAGCAGAGCGCGGAAGCATTAGACCACAGGGGGCTGTCCTTGGCTAACGATGTGAGCCCTTGGAGGTGGCGCTCACGTGGTTCTCTGCGGGACTCGCAGGTTAGGATGGCATGGTGGAAGTCCTCGTCTCCCTTCTCGCATAACGGGCAGAAGGGGGAGGGGTTCTCGGTGAACCACGACGGATGGGCAGCGAGGTAGCTTTTGCCTGATCGCATCTGGTGGATCCTCCCAGCAATGAACCTGGCGAGCCCCATGAAGGGGTGGGGAGCTAGGGTCACTGGGTAGGGGTACGTTGGGGGAGGCGGGAACTGGTCGTTCCACTCTTTGACTAACGCCAACCTAGCCTTCAGCTTGATCGACCTGTAAGAGGGAGTATTGCCCGCACTCAGGAGACTAGCCGGCGGGAGGAGGACGGGGGAAGCCACTGGCAGGGGGCCGGAGGGTGGGATGAAGGCGAGGGTTCGATGAGCAATAGCATCTATTGGAAGGTGCTTCCTAATAGGGGGAGAGGGGACGGCGGATTTCCATGAGAGGGGAGCGTAGACCGACGTCAGGCCCCGCGTGTGGTGGCGGTGGTCGTCGAGGGCCCTGAAGGGGGACGATGTTGGGAACGTGGAATGGAGTCTTGCAGTTGCAGGGTTGGCTTCCGGTGGGAGACAGACCAGCCTTATAGCTGCTAGCCTTTGGCGGTGACGTATAAGGAGGGGCATAGGGGGCAGGGCCGATTCACAGGCCAGGATTCCAATTGGCGTTGAGGAGAAGCAGTTCGTGACCCATCTCTGTACAGACCTCCAGAAGACTGACATGTGGTCTAGGAGGGTGAGACTCGCAGAGAAAAGATCCGCACCATAGAGGAGGATTGGGGAGATTAGGGATGTCGCCAAGCGGTGGCAGAGGAAAGGGGGGTGGCCTTTGCCGGGCCTTGAGAGTCTTTGGATGGTGGCGAAGGCACCCTGAGCTAGGCCGACTCTTCTAACGAAGTGGGCCGTGGTTCCCCTTCTGCCTGAGGTGGAGGAGGGCTCGAACCAATATTCGAGCCAGCGTACAAGCTTTGAGGATCTGAAGACCAGGTCGTCCAGCAAGACCGGGATCGGGGGAGGGGGGACCTTCTGAGATGGGGTCTCCCAGTGCCTGAGCTGCGTCTTTGGGATCGAAAAGGATACACCCTGTCTCTCAGCCTTCCGCTGGAGGACTTTGGTGATGCCTTGCAGCCGTTGGATGTTTCTCCAGTACGAGCCCGAGGCAACCGTGACTGCAAAGTCATCCACGTAGGAGAGGAGGAGGCCCCTGGGGACCGGGAAGTGAAGGGTGGAGACGTAGATAACAAAGAGCAGGGGGCAGATTGGGGAGCCCTGGGGGGTACCAACCGAGACAGGGGAGAAAACTTGGGGCGCACCTTGGAAGACCAGGCGGCAAGTGCGGCCGTGGAGGAAGGACCTGATCCACGAGACCATGTAGGGGTTGACCGCTCTGGACGCTAGCCTGTTGCAGAGTAGAGGGGCCGAGACGTGGTTGAAGCCACCTTTGATGTCCAGGAAAAGGGTCGAGACCTTGAGTTTGGGGCGCATGAACAGCTGGACCTCATGTGAAAGGGTTGCCGCTGCGTCGCAGGTGCTTAGTCCGGGAAGGGAGCCGGTTTGGTTGGGGGAGAGGAGGCCCAAGAATCGTGCCAGGGCCGAGAGTCGGTTTGCCATCACCCTTTCCAGAATCTTTGCCTGTGTACTCGGTCTTTTTTTCTTTTTCTTTTTTTTTTATTTTTTTTTTTTATCTTCATGTATTCGTTGGTTTATGGTACAAGAACTTGCATGCAGCGCTAGCTATGGCATAAACAAAACCTTAATCACAAAACTCGCAAGTAACAAAAGAAAAATTCTCACACCAAACTATAAAAACCTCCATAGCGTGTCCGATAGCCGACACCAAATCCCTAAGCAAATAAAACAATAAAGCGCATATTCATGACGAAAAATAAAAACCACATTTCCTTAGCGAACCAAGAAAAAGATAACAAAAGGAAGATGGTCTTCGCACTGGGAGGCAAAACCGTGGATCGGGAGAGCTGACGCATCCGCGTCTGGGGGGCTCTGTTGGTCCCAGGCCGCTAGGGGCATACCCGGTGGGAAACCTGTCACCGTGACATTTATGTACTTGGCGAGGGAGTTGACAGCGGAGGTGCTTGACCAGAGGGGGCTGTCCCTGTCTAACGAGGTGAGGCCCTGGAGGTGGCGCTCACCAGGTACCCTGCGGGACTCGCAGGTCAGGATTGCATGGTCGAAATCTTCCTCCTCCTCCTCGCAAAATGGGCAAAGGGGAGAGGGGTCTTCCGTGAACCATGATGGGTGGGCGGCGAGGCAGCTCTTGCCTGAACGCATTTGGTGGATCCTACCCGCCATGAACCTTCCAAGCCCCATGAAGGGGTGGGGTGTCAGGGACACGGGGTAGGGATAGGTAGGGGGCGGTGGAAACTGGTCATTCCAGTCCTTGGCTAGCGCCGTTCTTATCTTCGACTTGACCGACTTGTAGGAGGGGGTGCCTTCAGCTGCTGGCGTGTATTCTGGTGGGAGGAGGTCGGGGGAAGCCACCGGTAGTGGGCCGGATGCGGGAATAATGGGCAGGGTCTGGTGAGCAATTGCACCGATTGGAAGTTGTTTCCTTATAGGGGGGGAAGGGACGGGGGTCCTCCATGAGAGAGGAGCATAGACTGACGTCAGGCCCCGTGTGTGGTGACGGTGGTCGTCTGTGGCCCGGAAGGGGGATAAGGTCGGGAAAGTGGGGTGAAGCCTGGCGGTCGCCGGGTTGGCCTCCGGTGGTAGGCAGACCAGCCTGATGGCTGCAAGCCTCTGGCGGTGTCGTATCAGGAGGGGCATTGGGGGCCGGGCTGACTCGCAAGCAAGGGTGGCGATAGGTGTAGAGGAGAAACAGTTTGTGACCCATCTCTGGACATTCCTCCAGAAAACCGACATGCGATCGAGGAGGGTAAGACTGGGGGAGAAGAGGTCCGCTCCGTAGAGGAGGATCGGAGAGATCAATGATGTTGCCAGACGGTGGCAGAGGAAAGGGGGCAGGGCTTTACCGGGCCTAGATAGTCTTTTTATGGTGGCGAAGGCTCCTGGGGCCAGACCGAGTCCCCTGACAAAGTGGGACATGGTGCCTCTCGTGCCTGAAGTGGAGGAGGGCTCGAACCAGTAGCCGAGCCATCGTATTAACTTGGAGGGAGGGAAGACCAAACCGTCCAGCAGGACCGGTATTGGGGGTGGGGGGATCTTCTGGGAGGGGGTCTCCCAGTGCATTAGCTCTGTTTTCGGGATCGAGAAGGACACACCTATCCTGCCGGCTTTCCGCTGGAGGGTCGTGGTGATTCCTTGCAGTCCCTGGATGTTCCTTCGGTAGGAGCCTGAGGCAACCGTGACCGCGAAGTCGTCCACGTAAGACAGGATGAGGCCACGGGGGACTGAGAAGTGGAGGGTGGAGACGTAAATGACGAAGAGGAGGGGGGAGATCGGTGAGCCCTGGGGGGTGCCGACCGAGACGGGTGAGAAGATCTGTGGCGCTCCCTGGAAAGCCAGGCGGCAGGTGCGGCCGTGGAGGAAAGATCTTATCCACGAGACAATGTAGGGGTTTACCGCCTTAGTGGCGAGTCTTTCGCAGAGAGTCGGGGCCGAGACATTGTCGAAGCCTCCTTTAATGTCGAGGAAGAGGGTCGAGACTTTAAGCTTGGGGCGCATAAATAGCTGGACCTCGTGGGAGAGGGTTGCCGCTGCGTCGAAGGTGCTCAGACCCGGTAGGGAGCCAGTTTGGTAGGGGGAGAGGAGGCCCAGGAAACGAGCCAGGGCCGAGAGTCGGTTTCCCATCACCCTCTCCAGGATCTTGGAGACAGTCTCCAGGAGGACGATTATGCGGAACGAGGCGGGTGTGTCATAGGAGGGTTTACCAGGCTTGTCCAGCACTATGCCGTTGGCCTTCTTCAGTGAGGGTGGGTGGTGCCCATACCTAACCAGGGGGTCCAATAGGGATGTCAGGATGGTCGGGTTGATCAGATGGACCTTTTTCCAGACAGAGTATGGTATCTGGTCCGGCCCGGGAGCAGATGATGACGAGGACTTCCGCAGAGCAGCGGATATTTCCTCCTCCGACAGTTCAGGAACGTCTCTAAACTCTCGTAGTATTCGAGGGGGTGGAGAGGATCTCTTCTCGCGGAAGAAGTGTTCGAGGAGTGCTTTATTGATATCGTTGGGGCTTTCAGCCCCCGGAATCTGGGAGAACCTGGCGGGGGGTTTGCGGAAGGCGAACATTTTTGCCGTCCAGAGGGTCTGGGGGTTTGCCGTTTGCAGGAAGTTCTTCCAGTACTCATTATTGGCCTTCTTGATGGCTTTGAAGTAGAGGAGGCGCGCCATCCTGCATGATTCTTTCGACAAGGGGATGGGGTCTTTGCGGGCTGTCCGGATTACGGAATGGAAGGCTGATGTTTGTGCTGGTAGGTTGGGTGTCCACCATGGTTTCGACCTACCGGAGGGTCACTTGTCCGGGGTGTGACTCTTGAGTTGGGACCTCTGCCTGTCCAGAGCCGTGTCAAACCAGACTGACAGCGTCCGTGGCGTAGGGAGGGGGGGAGGGGGGCAGAACTTCATCTTTTTCAGGCCCTCCTCGAGGGCGGGCCAGTCGGTTTTTGTACATGACGGAGAGGGGGGAGGGGGGCGGGCAAAGGGTCTTGATAGTCTGATGAGGATTGGGACGTGATCTGAGCCCGTTAGGGGGAGGGGTGTTGACCATGAACGGAGGTTGGGCGTGAGGGGGGCATTGGCGAATGCCAGGTCTATCACTGAGGAGCGGAGGTTTGAATCAAAGGGAAAGTACGTCAGGGTACCGGGCGTGTTCAGAAGGCAGAAGCCTCCTTCGGCTGCTTTTTCAAAGAATGGAGAGGATGCCCCAAGGTCTTGAATTGAGAAGAGGCGACCTGGGTCGGCTGAGGGATGGTGGATGTTGAAATCACCGACAACCAGCGCCGGGAAGGGTGCGGGGGGAAACGCAGCATCAGGCGAGATGGTCCCTTTGCAGGGGGAGCCATCCCAAGTACTGTAGAGGTTTACCACGCGGAACTTGGTTACAAAGGAATCAAAGAAACCAAATGAAGAAAAGAAATCCATCGCCATCCAGTCCCTTGCTTCAGAGAAAACAGGAAGAACCGAGAGGTGATGGGTGGAGGGAAGGTTTAGGTAACAGGCCACTCTGGGCTTGCCACCGTTAGGGCATGGGGGGAGGAAAGGCTTAAAGTTTGCAAACGTAGGGGGCTTGCCCCTATACAGTGGAGGGTCTTGGAGAGCAACAAGGGTGGGGGGGAAGTCCAGTAACGAAAAGGAATTAAACAGGGAAAGAAACACATCCCGGCTTCCCAAGCAGTTGTGTTGTAGGACGGATATAGAACTATCGGAGTCCGTCGCCAGCACGGAACTCACAGGGGAGGTGTGACCAGCCATTAAACGCCTTCGGGCGTCTCAGGCTGTGGGATAGGAGTGGGAGTTGCCTGCCATGCGGGGTTCGGGAGGGCACCTCCTTGGGGTTTCGGAACGTTTGTGGGGGACGTGCTGGGGGGGCATCACCACGCCTAGGGCGGGGTGTCTCAAAATCGATGGGGGGTAGGAGGGGTCGTGCACCAGTTGAAGGACCCTCGCCGGAGTCGTTCGTCGTGTCCATTCTTTCCTCATCCTGCAGTAGAGGGGGCTCCCTACGGAGAGCAGGGGGGGCGGGTCTTGATGGGCAGTCTCGAGCGAAGGCTGGGTGGGGGCCTTTGCATAAGGAGCAGAGCGGGGGAGAGGTTGGGCAGGAGTTCGCAACTGCCCTGAGGTTTCCGCCCTTCGGGCAGGTGGGGTTCTGGCATCTGTGTGCCTGTTTTCTGTGGGAGAGGGCGCTGATGGGACAGACCGGATGGTAGACCTTGCATCTAGCAGAGTGGTGTCCGTATTCATGACAGTTACGGCACTGAGTGAGGCCGTTAGCTGAGTATGCCCGCTAGATCTTGCATCGCGAGGAAAACAGGTAAGAGTTGCCCAGCATAGCAGCCTCATTCTCTGGAGCCACCGTAACTACCACTGAAGTCGCCTTTTTCAGGACACGGGAGCTGCGGTCGGGGTTGAGGTATCGGGCAGAGAGGATCTAGACGTTTTTGACGTTGAGTATGGTGTTGGAATGAGACTGAAAGAGATCGTCGTCAGACTCGGGGAGGTATGCGATGGGGAGGGAGTGGACAGCCAGTTGCACTTTGTTTGGTGCTGGGCGGAAGGGGAGCCAGGGCGAGTCTCCAATAGGGAAGGATTGGTTTACCTTCGCAGACAGTGCTTCGTAATAGGGTGCGTATGAGGTAGAAGGGACAAATGGTGAAAGGGCAAGGAGGGTTACCGCTCCTCTGTCATTTACACGGGCAGAGAAGGACAGCGGGAGATTGCAGGTGGCCTCCCTTAAAACAGAGGCGGCGGAGTGCGGGAAAGATGCAGCAATAAGTTCGGCTTGGGGGTGGGGGAAGGGGGACGAGCGAGGGGCGAAGAAGCGCCTCTCGGCTGCTGGAAGGCTCTTCGGCCCCCTGGAGGGGGCAGACACGGCCGCACCAGACGCAACCTGGTCAGCAGACGGGGCGGTCTTGCTCTTGCTCGACTTGCCTTTCCTCTTTTGTCCAGATGAAGCGGCTTGAGCGCAGGATGAGGGGCCGGATTGGTCCGACGACCTAGTGGCTGGAGGGAACTCTGAGGCAGGGGGGTACTTCCCCTCCCGGAAGGTGTGGGCCTCCCAGGAGCGTGGCAACTTAGCCGCGTAGGCGGCAGTGTTGCCGTACCATTTCTGGTCCTTGGTGCTGTAGCAGGGGATATCTGTATCGCCACTACCCTCATAGAGTGGGGTGAGTTCGTCGGCGAGGTTGGGGACCGAGTCAGCTTGCGCCTTCTCTTTACCCTTTTTGGATGGGGCTACCCGAGCCGCCCTTGACGTGACTTGCATGGGTGCGTTTTGTTGGGGTGGGGGCTGTTGGTGGCGTGTTGGTTGGGGGAGGGGGGTGGTCAGACGGGACGCTAGGTCCCTGACCGAGATCTGGAGGGCGGAGAGTGAGGCAGCCGTAGCGTTCTCAGAGGAGGGGGCTGGGGGGTGGGCAGAGGGTTTGGATTTTCGCTGGTGAAGGTCGTCGATTTGGCCTGAAAGTCTCGCGACCTCCATTGCGAGTTCGTCTATCTGAGTGGAGAGGGCCCTGGAGGCGAGGAGCGAGGTGCAAAGTAGGGGGAAGATAACTGCTTCGCCGGGCGAAAGGTCATCCAGCTCCCCTTGGCTGATCGTGGCGAAGAGTTGTTGGGAGACTCCCGCATCTGTCGTTGCATTTTCAAGCAGGGCGAGCAGTAGGGGGACATGGGGGCGGATTCCTGACACCGCGGAGTGTTCTGAGGCGGGAAGTGGGACGGAGGCCGCGGACATTTCTGACTAGGCAGTGAGGCCGCAGCCAGGAGGATTGCGGGAATAGCACGATCGTGTGGACACACCGGACGCTGATGGTGTTGAAGGTGAGGTAGAAATGTAGGGGGGGGAAAATAGCGGAAGCGGAGCGTGGCCTATCTACGCGGTCTTTTCTTTTTTTTTTTTTTTTTTTTTTTCATCATTATTCTGTGTTTAAGGTACACCGTCCGCATGCAGCGCTAGCTATGGCCGACAAATAAACCTCCCCCCCTACGCCAGCCCGAAACAGCCAGAAGAAAAACCGTCAATGAACCCGAACAGAAAGCACACTGGCAGACAGGACCGAAACCCCCGGAACATGACACCCCCCGCCCGACCCCGCGCAGTCGAAATAACTCCCCCGCCCCGCAACTTGTAGTGTACGCAAACGGTAAAGACTGTAAAAGAAAGCCACCCAAGCCTATCAGAACAAAAGAAACCCCACATCCCGACAGTGACCCAAAACCCAGAGCAAAAGCCTCCCCAAACGGCCACAAACCGACCGATCAGTGCCACATACGACAATAAAACGTCTACGGTTAAGGGCAAGCCCGACCAAGTGGATGGAGAACCGAGAGAGAACAAACCCAAGCCGAGGAAATGAACCCGTAGCAGGGCACAGGGACCAGTGACATCCAGACTGGGAAGCCTGGTGGAGACGCCCGCAGGGCATCGAGGTAAGGTGGTGTAGCAGTAGGGTGCAAGCCGAGTAGGGGTGCAGCAGTAGGGTGCAAGCTGATCCAACCGACTGGGCGGGAAGGAAACCAAACTCGACCGTGTCAACTATCGGAAATCGTGTTCGTGTCTTTCAGGGCGGTCCCCAGGCGAGGAAGGCAATCGTTTTACCGCGTCTCTCATGTAGTCCCTTGTTCTACGAGAGATAGCGTCACTTAGTGGATGGGATACCACCGCTTAAGCTGACCGAGGGGAGGAGCGAGATCGACCCGCGGGCCTGTAGAAAGGTTCTCGCGTACCGCAAACCGTGTTCCCCGCCTTCTGAAGCATGGGAAGCCAGAGGTCGCCGACCGTGTGAAGGGGCCTCGCTAAGCGAGGAAGGGGGTGAGAACGGGCAGCAGAAAAGCAGTACCGGAACTCAAAGGGAGGAATGCCTCGACGCGTGAAAAGGTCAGAAGAAGGCAGTGAGGAGAGGAGGGAGATGGCCGTCACTCCTAGGCCGAAGCCATCG
>JACCEG010000633.1:0-59792 GCA_014065205.1 Tuber brumale | reverse complement strand
CAATTTCCTATCCCACAATTCGACTTGTCTTATCCAAGGCAGCAGCAGAAGACAAGGAAGCTGTGCAGTTAGACATTGTGACTGCATTTTTGGAAAGTCAGATTAAGGAACAACTGTATCTTTAGTTGCCCAAGGAGTTTGTTATTGCTGATGATGGAAAGGTTTGTGTTCATCCAACTACTCAAGAGTATGGTATGCCAAAACACCAAGAAGCTCCAGCAATTGTAGAGCTCAAATGAAGTCTTTATGGTTTGAAGCAAGCTGGCCACAATTGGTACCATATACTGCAATCTCATCTGGTTAAGGAAATGGGAATGAAGGCATCGAAGTATGAGGCTGGGCTCTATGTTTTTACTTCTGGAGCAGTGATTATTACATGGGTGGATGATGTACTACTGATTGGTACAAAGGATGAGGTAAAAGACATGCGAGAAGGTATCCAAAAGCATTTCCAAATAAAAGACCTAGGGAATGTGAAGTTCTTCCTGAGTATGCTAGTGGAGTGAAACTGGAGAGAGAAAACCATACGTCTCAGCCAACAAGTTTATCTCACAAAAATTCTCACACGGTTTGTGATAGAAAACTGTAAAGGATGCCCTACACTCTTGGATCCAAAGTCAAAGTTGCATCAAAGAACAGATGATGAAGAAGCAGTTGATACCTAACTTTACCAGTAAGCTGTGGGAAGTCTGACTTATGCTACCATAACTACGAGACCTGATATTGCCTATGCTGTAGGACTTGTTAGTTACTTTGCAGCAAATCCTTCCATTCTGCACTGGCAGGCTGTTAAGTGCATATTCCGTTATCTTCAAGCTACAAAGGACTGTGCTTTAGTCCTGGGGGAGAAGCTGAGTGGTGTGGTAATTGATGAAAAGACTAAAGAGCCAGAGTTGAAAGTTTATGCAGATGCAGACTGGACTGGAGAAGTTGACGGAATGTGATCTACTACAGGATATGTGATGGTGGATCCCTATGGTGCTGTAGTAAATTGGAGGTCATTGCGGCAGCAGACAGTAGCAAAGCCTACTGCTGATGGAGAGTTCAATGCAACATCCTTGGCTGCTGAAGATGGAATTTAGATGAGGATGGTACAACAAGATCTTTACTCCAATAAGAGACAGGATCCATACCCACTCATTACTTTATATAACGACAATCAAGCATGTATTATGAGTCTGTTGAGTGGGAAATTTCGAGTCTCAACCAAACATATTGGTGTTAAGTATTTTTGGTTGAAGGAACTTGTAGTCTCAGGAGATATTATACTACAATACCTGAGAACTGATGAGATGGTAGCTGATGGGCTTACAAAGGTTTTGGAGAGAACCAAGCATGAGAAATATATGTCAATGTTGGGAATGGTTTAAATGTTTTTCTTGTTTTATCAAAAATTATGACTTTTTTACAAAAAAAAAAAAAAGAAGTCACGATTATACAAAGCAAGACCACAGCGGATTAGGGGGAGTGATGGAAGTATAATCCTGCTGTGGAGGAAAGGTGGATAGGTAGAGGTATATGGATGTATAGGTGGTTGTATGTGGTGATGTTGGCATGATGGCATGTATGCATAAGAGAGTGGGTTGTCTGCATGGGGTTATAACCCAAGTATGTGTTCATCTGGGGTTCTACCCCAATACTGGTATTATGTATATATACAGGCCATTGGCTAGCTGTTTATTAGATCAGACAAAACCAACTCTCTCCTCAGGTCCATTCACGAACGAACAAGTCTTTCCACCACCATCACCCGGAACGTGAGTTACAAGTCCTTGAGTCCAGATTTGATATTTCCTGCGAAAAATCCGGTATATACCCAAGAAGCGATCAATTATGCTATATATAACCTGATCACTTTTTTTTTTCTTTTTTCTTTTTTCGCACTCTAGAGATTTAAAAAAAACGACAGCATAGGATAACAAGGGAGTAACGCAAGTATCAGGTTGACTTGTTTACCACAATCCCCAGGTCGGGGATTGTCTGCGAGCTCCAAGTCTCCCGCCATAGTCAGTGAGTACAGTACAGTACAGTACTCGTCCCAAGCAAGAAGTGCCCGGAAAACAGGGATTCTCAAAATATATGTCAAAAAGCATCTGTGAGTGTGTTCTAAGCGCCCATACAAAATCGAACCCCCCCTCCCCCCCTTTGTTTCCGGGTATCATACTTCTTTCCTAGGACGAGTAGCCATATCCAAACTTTCTAAGAAGGCGCAGGAGGTTTTACCCCGGAGGGAGGGCAATCGGCGGTGGGGGTGTAACTGTACAGTAGTTTAATGGTAAATAAATAGCCACTCTCGGGGTCCCAAATCAGTCATTTTTGTAATGATATCATACTAGGGATTCTCCACCCCTCTTTTTGGTTTGGCAAACCTTTCGCTATTTTGGTATGATATTATACTGGAAAGGAAATGCCTTCTTCTTCTTCTTCTTCTTCTTCTTCAAGTCCTTTTTCCAGCCCCCTCCCCCAAATTAAAAGTGGTGAGCCGAACAAGGCCTGAAAAAAAAAAAAAAAAAAAAATTTCATTTTCTCCTTAGGGATGCGATCTAAAGTCGAATTCTATGATATTATCATACCACCCCCCCCCCTCACCATTTCTAATCTGCTCTAGGGCCTTCAGTCTCCCAGTCCCCATGGAGCAGGATTGCTCTCAATTTTTCTGCCCTACCTGATAAATCTTTCAATAATAACTCATAACGAGGAGGTGATTGAACTCCTGAGCTCGCGCTAATTGCATAGGTGTTAAATTGGTTCTTGACATATTAGCTACTACTACGCCGGTAAGGTATTTCACTCAATATTGCTCTGGGAAAAAAAAGAAAAGAAAAAAAATACTCATATCACTAGCAGATGGATTCGGCGTATAAGGTTTGGGTCGCGGGCTTTGGATGCTTGAAAGACTTTTTTTTTTTTTTTTTTTTTTTGGCAACTCGAATGATAGAATGTGAAGCACCCGCACACACACATCTGACATGACATAATAAGTGCTTTTAATTATTATTATTTTTATTTATAGTTGAACATAGGAGATAGCGCGTAGGCTGGTGCATAAAATCGGTGGCGGGGGAGGATTTCCCATTAGAGGGTTCGGACACCCAGCTGGATTGATTCCTGTAAAAGCCTTGGGATTTATTTTTGGTACAGTATCATACAGTACGCTAACCCCCAGAACTCTCTGGTAGATACACTATACGGTAGCCCAAACCTCAGTATGGTTTTTTTTTCAAGAAATCAATCTTCCAACTCTAGCATTGGAGTACAGTAAATACTCGTACAGTACGGTGGTACCCGAGAAAGGAGAGAGAGAGAGAAAAAAGAAAAAAAAAAGGCACGGCAAGACCATCTAACCCAAAAAAGTCTACTCACCCCTAACCACTAGCTAGACTATCCTAGAAACCTTATCCGGACTGACGGCATCATAACAAAAAGAGATATCATATCATACCATCAAAACGCCGCACCCTTCCCAAAACACCAAAACAAGCTACGGCGATGCAGGCAACCCACCACCGCAACCAACCAACCACCACTACTGTAAGTACCTGAACCCAAGTCCGTCACCACCACTAGACTATAGTAGCTCCAAACCCATACCCAGGCACGATATCTAACGGTATCACCCAGATCCCGGAAGTTATTCCAGGCGATTCACATCATTGATTCCGGCACCGAACCATCAACCCACCCCCCCCCTCTCTCTCTCTCTCTCTCAAATACAGCACATCACATCACATCACAGTCCAGAAACCCCCAAAAACCAGATCTTAGCCGGAAATGGTGCCTACCATCATCACGCATAAATAAATAAATAAAAATTACCGATTATGATAACAACAATACAAGCCAACAAGACTCCGGAAAAAGCGAGAGAAGAAAAGCCAAAGCAACGATCCCCACCTCAACTATGATACCATACCGGTATGCAAAACCCAAAAACCGAGTGACATCACGAGATAATCCTCACGTGTTCACTACTCCCCCCCTACCTCTCCTCCCCACGCTCAACCCCCACGACCATTAGACTACCGGTATCATACCACTCCCCCCCCATGTCCTGCAAGCCCCTCCACCCCCCCCCTTCTTCGAAAAACCTAACGCCCCCGCCGATCATAAACAACGAAACACAAAAGAAACCAGGTAAAACCATCTAGATTGGCAAAAAAAAAAAGAACGCCATCCCGTTGCCTATCATATCATAGCTATCATAATTATTACTTATTATCTAGCCACAAAAAAACCCTCACGCCACAATGATCCAAACTTCCGCCACTTTTTTTTCTTTTCTTCTTCCCTACCCTACCCTACCCTACTGGTACGGTACCGGTACCTTTCCCACCTTTTTCCTACCGATCGATCGGGGAAGCGGAGCGGTATGATAGTCTAAGCAGCTTCAACTCTATCGCTGTTTTTTTGTTTTTTTCTGGGGAGGGGGGGAGGAAGGGGCGGTTAGGTCGGTACAGTACGGTACGGTAATTTACTCTTACTCGTACTCGAGTACAGTTAGTTATGATAACTGTTTCGGTTTCTTCTCATCGAGATTGGTTGGGTTAGGGTGGTGGTGTGATGATCGGAGGTTATAACAGGTAAGGATTACGGATCGTAAGGCGAGTGAGGGATTGTGAGTGACGTTGTTCTGTTCTGTCCGTCGGTTGGTAAGGTCCTGATGTAGTAGTATATGTATGTGTATGTGTGTGTGTGTGTGTAAATCATCTTCGAGAAAATTACCTTAACTTGTTGTTGTTGTTGTACAAGTGCTCGTACAGTACTACCGTCTTATCATTACTTGTGATGCGTGGGGGTTAAGAAGCCGGTAGTCCAAAGTTCTATGATACGTTACTGATGAAAAGACCACTTTTCACGATCCAAGATATATATTCTCCCCCCCCCCCCCATCCTCGAACTTTTTTGTTAATTGTATCATACATAACATGGCCAAGTCAAAATCCAATCATCTGTTGATAATAGCGCCCAGGCCTATTGAGAATCCGTGCCTGGTCTGGTCCGGATTCATATTTCTCAGATGTTGGTATAAAACTTTGATCCGACGACGACGACGACGGATGGGACGGACGGGAAAACTTTCGTTTTTTTCTTTGTAAATATCATACCATCCCATATATATATATATAAATTTGCTTCGCCACCGGAAGGAAGGAAGGAAGGAAAAGGAGGAGGAGGGGGGGGGGGTTTATTCTCTTCTCGAACACGTATGTATATACACTCGATACAACCCCTTCTAAATTATTTTACTTGCCCCTACAAAATAAATAATAATAATAATAATAGAGATTAAATTTCATAATTAACTTGACTTAACCTACCCACAACCCGCCCAATGATTTGATCGAGTGCGGTATCGTGCGCTCGCTACCTGCATACGTACAGTACATGCATGAGTTGACAAGAAAAAAAAAAAGTTTTAAAAAGTCAACCCCTTTTTGTTGTTGTTTTCCACCTTACTGCACTGAGCACGCATGGTATGATAGTAATAGCACCGGGACTGCACTGTGCTATATTGCACCTGCCCCGAAGCGTTTCGCGAATATGTATAGAGAGATAGGGAGAGGGAGAAGGGATAGAAGAGTAAAAATTTCATGATAAAAAGAGAAAAAAAGAGAAAAAGAACCTTGCCATCTACGCCCAAGATTGGAATAAAACGTAAAAAGGGTAAAAAAATAAAAATAAAAATAAAAAAATAACAGTAACAGTAAAGCAAGCCAATCTTTTGTATAACTTTGTAGTAGAAAATGACCCCTAATTTGAAGAAGAAGAAGAAGAAAAGACGCATGCACGGAAATGGAAAGGCTGATACCACTAATGGATATAATAAAATAAAATAAAAAAAACTCCCCGAGCTCCGGTAATGAAAAGCCACCTCATGAGCCAAGAAAATGAAAAACAACCCAATAAAAATATCATACCACATATTGATATCCTTCGAAAGAAAGAAAGAAAAAGAAAAGAAAAAAATTTCCCATTTTCCACGTGGAGTGTGAAAATAAACAAGTTGGGGAATAAGAGTGATAGAAAGAATAAAATGAAAATGAAAATGAAAAATAGCCCAAGCACATCTCAAGCCCTTCGCCATTTGTCAAAAAATTAAAAAACGCAAGAATAGATAGATATAAATGGATCGACAAATGTGCAGCAAAGCCCCACTAGAACATGTCGCCAGTCATGACCTTGTCCTTCTTCTGTGACTTCTTCAATACTGGTATCGCGTTCTCGGATGGGGTCCCTGAAGTCCGTCCCCGCTTGAGGTTCGGCCTGTTATCAGAATGTAACCCAAATTGCTCATCCCCGGCAGAGGATGACATGATATCCCCGCTGATGCTCCCACTGTCACCACTGTCGTCCCAGGTCTCGCCGATGCCAAACAGATTCACTTTTTGAGGCTCGGTCATCATGGCAAGTCTGTCAGCGGGGGGCCCCGCAGGGCTGGAAGCCCCGCTTGCGTCTCCTGCCGTGGCGGCGGATGACCCGACGTCCCCATTGCCACCAGGTCTATAAATGCGCATGCCGTTCCCAGCGATGATGCCAGCGTCAAAGTCCTCATCGCCGAAGTTGCCGTAGATGTCGACGTTCTTTTGGTTGATCATTTGTCGAAAGTATTCATCCGAACTGGACGACTGCGGCTCTACGCCGGAGCCAGAGTCGCTGCCCATGGAGGAGGTCTCGTCGGATTGTGGGAAGTAGATGCAGCTTGCTGGCGGTAGTTGTGAGGGCGGTAGTCTGAGCGTTTTGGCCGAGACGATTACTGGGCGAAGGAACTTGTGGCCGGGGAAAACTGGGTGCTTCTTTCCGGGCCTGGAAGGTTGTTTGGATGGCTCCTCCTCGGAATCTTCCTCTCCTAATTCCTCTCCAGAGCCCTCTCCCGGCCCGGATTGTTCTTCCATAGACCCTTCCTCGGATCCACTTCCGGACTCATCTTCCGATTGCTCTTCCGACTCCCCTTCCGACTCATCTCCCATGGGAGCGTTCTTCTGGAAAACGTCGATGGAGGACTTGGGAATGTGATGCCCAATCAAGTTCAAGATCCTCGACTTTGACGCATTGGCCCGGGAAAGCGGCAACGCTCCCTTCGAATTCTGTGGAAGTAGGTAATGCTTTGTTTGAACATTGATGGCAAAGTTGTCCTCCGGGAACACCCCGCCAATCCCTGAAACCTCCAATTCAATGGGAGTTGGTGGAGTGGTAGGACCGGAAGACGAGGAAAATCTTGGAGAAAACTGAAGACCAACATCGCTGTCTCCGTCCCCCATAGATTCGTCCGAAGACTGAGCAGTTTGTGCTCTAGCAAACAATGGACTCTCCAACTTTGTCGGGCTCTCGGGTCCGAATTGCCTCTCGCCAATCGGGCTGTTCGTAAACCTGTTGTAGCCGGGTTTCGATACCACATGTCCCTCCGCATCAATCCTTTGAGCACTAAGATCGGTACAAAACTTGCCGCCCTCGTAGTAGATGATCGGCCCGTCGAGCGAAAGATTCTTCCTCTTACCACTGCTTCCGGATTGCCCAGTGCCTTCATCCGAGCTCGCACGCTTATTAAGTAAGTCACACGAACCAAGGGAAGTGCTCACAGCGCTCGAAGAATCATCGTCGAAGGATCGGGATCGTGCAAAAAGAGGCTTGTAATGAAACTTATCCTCCATGCTGGGAGGTGTGGCAAGTGACAACCTTGAGGATCTCCCAGATCCAGAGGGGGGATCCACAGAGATCAAGTCCTTGCTCTCGGGCGAACTCTTGGACCACCGGCCAGGACTCCCGTCGCTCGACATTCCTGTACTCGCAGCATCACCCGAACTACTGCCACCGCTCAACCTTGTCCCCTCGTATCCACCCTTCCACCTTACCATCCTGCCGTCGGGTGATAGCTCAAGCTTCTGACTAACGGTGGTAATCGCCTTCTTCACGAATGGGATAGTGACGTTTACTGTATGCAGCTGCGCCAAACCCGCGACCAAGATCAAAGAGAACCAACCATCGCCAAGCCCTTCGAGTTTGGTGTTATCCTTGGAGCTAGATGTAGTTAGGCTGACCAGATACTCAAAGTTCTCCTCCGGCGCTTGAAGGAAGGGATCCAAGTCAATAGGCCTCGTGGGGCGTTGGTCAGGGACAGGGACGTCCGAAGGTCTCCGATGTGAGCCAGCTATGGAATCACCGAATTCAGCTATTCGACCGTCATGAGAAGGAGACATTATTGGAGCTTCTCGCGCACCCTCCTCGGGAACATCTCTCCCTAGTCCGCGATCGCTCTTTTGATAATCCATTGGACTCGGCATTTTGCTCGACTTGAAACCCGTGAAGAGCTGCTCAAGCCTCCGGACGACTTCCTTCATCTTGTGCTTTTCACTAACTACTGGCAAAGGCCTCGGCGCCTTATCGCTCGACGATGTCGACATAGGCGTGGTAACACTTCTGGGCTTAGGCTGAGACGGGACAACAGACCCACTGCCAGATCGCGGATTCGACGCGTAAGCAGAGTCCGCATTACGAGAGGATGGATTTGTTTGGCTCGGGGGTGTCATGAGTTGGTCGGCTTTAGAGCTGGAAGAGCCCTCACCACCATTGTTCTCGAGGGTAGAAGCAAAGCCTTGGAGTAGCTTCTCAAGCTCTTGCTTCTTGAGTCTGTATTTCCAAGATTCATCGGTATCAGCGGTTTGCCGGCCATATCATCACTATCAAAAAAGCAGCTTGTCGTAGAAAAAAAAACATACAACGAGAGCCCATGTATCCGAACTTCAAACAATTTATCCTCTTGCAGATTACCGCCCTGAAGGCCCTCGAGCTTCTTCAGGCGCTTCTTGAGTTTTTTATCTGGTATCCTTCAGCATGCACACTAGTAGTAATAAAGTTCAAAGATAGATCTGTACTTTTTATAGTTAAATCATCGATTACACTTCTGAAACTATCGCTATTACTTTCTTCATTGCTGTCCAATACGCCCGAGCCCCCATGAACTCTTTTACGATCAAAGCCAAGCCCGGGAACAAGGTGTTGGAGTCTAGGGCGGGAGCAACAAGAAACCCCAGGGGACAAGTACTTTTTCCGGTTCGCATTGGAGATATAGTAAGGTAGTTCATCTATGGCCCATAGCGTCAGTTGTTTCCTACACAAGCTTGCACAGCATCCAAGTCGGCAATCAAAAGATTCACGGGCAGCGCTTACCATCGTATGTAGAGTAGTTATTGGCGCCAACGTTCTGATTGAGTGTATTAAACCAATCCTCTGGTGTGCTTCCAACCTCTCCACTTCCAACACCAGAACTCTCAACATCCACGGTAGGCGCTGAAACTCCGGGTTCTCCTACAGGGGCAAAACCTGCGCTCCCTCCAGGAACTCCCGAAGACCCTACTGCCACCCTCCATTCTCCGAGCATAGCATCTCTCTTCTTCCCCCCGGTGGGTGGCACGCCCATTCCAACACCCGGGTCACCGCTGTTAAAGCCGTTGTCCATATTTGGGTTCGCAGAACCGGATTCTTGATTTGCAAAACCGGAAGCCCCCATTTCTCGTCCACCTGACATCTCCGTAGACTGCTTTCTTCGTTGTGCGGTGGCGTCACCTGCGTGCGGTATATGTGCAGGCCGTGCCGTATTCATAGCGCCCTCGAGGTGGCGTCTTAGGGTGTTCGATTCCTCTGGGGGCTTTCTTCGTGGGTTCTGAGGGTGATCTGACATTGATAGAGGTGATTGAGGTGTAAGAATTCCGGTGGAAGTCGTTGCTGGCCTCACTAACAATTGTTGGCGATACTGCTGTTGATGTTTCAGGTGGGAATGGGAGGAATGAAAAGGTTGTTGAGTAGGTATAGTTGGCATGGCCCTCCTATGTCGATGGGATCTTGAATTGCTATGGAGATCGATGTTTATTTGAGACTCCGGCTGACCGGTCGAGATCGAGTACTCATAGTTGGCTTCGTAGCTAGCCAGAGTTAAGGCTATGTGCAAGAGGAAGGCCTCTCGTAATTTAAGTTGGAAAGCAGCTTATGATATCCCTTCGGAAGGTTGGGCCTTCTGATTGCGTGCCCTGATTTCCCAGATCGTTGGTAAATAGTCTAGCTATGATGGTGAACGACGATTGAGGGACAAAACGAGTGTATGAGGGGCTTTTCCACCTATGTCTTCGGGGTTTATACCTAGTGTTCAAAGGTAGAGAGATTGCTGCTCGTAGTTGCGATCGAGAGTTGACCGTAGGGCAGGGGCCACGCCGTTGTATATCTCAACAGACCGCGTGTTTTGAGATCTAGTCGGCCAGAGGGAAGCGAGAGTAATATTGGAAGCTGTGCGGCAGCAAAAGCCGATAAGACAAAGCGGAAGGACTAAGAGGGTGTGGTGCCTGTGTGGAGATGCAGGTGGTATGGGGGTAATATTCTAGGCAGTGGTGCAGAAAGTTGTGGTGGTTGCGTTCTGCAACCGGATTGACCAGGCAAGCAGCGTGGGAGCAGGCGGATTCAAAACCGAGACGGGGAACGGGGAACAGGGACGAGGAAGGGTATGGAACGGAGTGCCGTATGATACACAGTTTAGAGCGGGAACAGCTAGTTCTCTCTCTTCAGGTGCAATGGACACCGGAAAACAAAAAATGAGGCTGCCTATTGCAGCCGTATCTGCTGTGTCGCGGCGCTTCGGTAAGTAAGTTGTGCAGAGTAATGGTTTTTATTTATTTCTTTATTTCCAAGTGGTAGGAAGAAGTAGGAAGCAGGAGCAGTGAGCAGTAAGGGATTGAACCGTGTGTAAGATGTTTATGCCCCTACCTGCTGGCTTTGCGTTGTTTTTTTCTCTTTCCTTTTTTTTTTCCTTTTTCCTCTTACCTCCTCTTGCTCCTCTTCGGTGGGGGGTTTATTTCTCCAAAGGGGTTTTCGTTGCTGATTGATGCTCGTTGTTGCTGGCTAATGATAACTTTGGCTGTTATGCTCGCCCTATCCTGTACAATTGGCGATGAAGGGAGAATGGGGTTCTAATTGCGTCCGCCCTCTGCGCGTAAGGCGAATATGATTGATTTTTTTCAACTCAAGCGACTTTTCTCGCGCGGTCTTGACTATTCGAGGCCAGACGGTTAATTCTTGATATTCACACAATTAGTTGTATATTGGAGGAGTAACAGCACTCCTGCACTGCCGATATCAGGTTTGCTTGGAATGGATGACCCCCTTTCTTCTCCCTTCAAGCTTCGAGGCCGTAGTACTCGAGTAGAACGATGAGCCGAAAATCGGAAAAGCGAATCAAAATCTTGCCAAAAAAATAGGGTCATCAATTCAAAAGGACTGGTGGTGGCACTGAGCGAACCCGATGAATCGGACTATTCGAGCAATCCACAATGGATCTGCTGCGAGCTGCGAGAGCTGCGTTGCGCTGTGCCTGCTGCTCTCGTATCTCCGGGCTGTCTCCATTGATCGCTACAATTGCTGGCATCCAAAGAAAAGGAGGCTCCTCCCTCCTCTGTTCCACCCCCCCCGTTCTGGAATGGTTTCCTCAATTCCAAGTCCATCCGGTGCCTCCCTGCCCTTGAATGCCCTGACTCCTGGTTAACTTTTGGAGGCTGTTCCCCATCTCGTCGGAAACCGTTGGGCCCTTTGCCATAATAAAGCTCGATCTTGATGGGTTCCGAACCCCACGAATAATTGCCAGATTGGCAGGCAAGACTATCGATGCCGAGGCGCCAAGCCACTAGCGCGAATCGATAAATACCAAGACATCTGAGAAACTGAGGCGAGTGACAGCCCCGAAAACGGAAGGCTAGACTCGCTGTACCGGATTATTGCCTGACTAACCAAACAGCCCATCGGCTGGGTCATCGTGAATCTTTGCATAAACCAAAACACCCCACCAAGGGCATTCCAACACCCCACCTTTGTCCCTCCCAAAAACACGAAAAAGCACCCCCCCGCGCCCATACTGTAGTAACAACGCAGCCCAGCAAACACACATTTTTATCATAATTATTTTTGGGCTTCCTGAATGCTGTATGAATGAAGCTCCGTTTCTGGCCGTTCCACACCCCATCACACCCTCTCCGCTAAAAAAATAAAAATTTGACACAAAGATGCGGTATCGATCGGGTCTGACTCCTTGGACCCTGAGTTGCGCAAGCATCTCGATATGGATTAGGAACACCCTGGACTACGGATTGGGCTGACTTAAATATTCAAGCTTGCTCGAATAGGGTACAAATTGGGCTTACCTAAAAACACTCTAGAACCTCGAGAATCCCAATGCATCGCACAGGGTTTAGAAGAAGAAAAAGAAAGTACCGGTACCGGAGTGGAGCAGAAAGGAAAAGGAAAAGGGAAAGAAGCAAAAAAGTGTGTGAAGATCACGAGTTCAAAACAAAAAATCGTGAAAATGAGAAAAATAGTAACAACAAAAAAATATCATGTGGGAGACACAGACTGGGCCGACCCTAAAACCGGTTTCAATGTGGTATTGCCTGCAGGCTGTACATATAAATTGGGGTTCTACGCTCTTTGGACCCCGGGGTATGGCGACCTTTCGTGTATCTGTGAGTGTCTTCACGAGGAAGTACTAAACCACCACCGCACAGGAATACGATACTGTGCCCATATCGATATCTTACAGCAAACAGATATTATCCAACTAATGATTAAAGGATATGAAGGCATGAGCTCTCCAGGAGGCTAGAGAATGGATGAGAGGGCGGAGGAAGGGTGGAGGGGGGGAAGGCGAGGTGAGCTAGGTTCATGTGTTCTCTCGCCAATTTGAGAAATCTCTCATCTTTTCATTCATGGTTGTCCACGTAAAACATCTTTCCTGTCCCGCTCACCTCGACCCTACTCGTGAGGATTGATGGATTCAGGAGACCTTAGTCCTACCTGTTGAGAGGAAGAAACTTGGATCCCCACGTGCAGAAAGAGATCGAGATGAAGGGACTCAGAGAGGCAAGGAAAGGCAAGAAAAAAAACAAGACACAAAGGTGAAAGGCGAGACAGACCAAGGGACAGGCAGGCAGGCAGCATCAGCGGCACCAAGCAGGAAACCCTCCTTCTCTCCGTTTGCTCCTTTCACTCTTGCTCTGGTTCTCTCTGCCTCAGGATTCCACTTGCGACGCCCTGCCTATTCTTGACATAACGACAGAAGGAGCCGGCGTAAACCGATTCGTTCGGGATTCTTGATCGTTACGGCCAAACTGACATGAATTCCGAAGGAAGCACCAAAATCCACCACATCGAGATTAAGACTCCTTCAGCTTGAGATGCCCACCACAAGAAAAAGGAGGACAACGAGCCGCAGCTCCAATCCCATTTACTCGTAGTTCGAACACTCTGCATCTCTTGTTGCCACAAGCGCCGTAGAGTATTAACATAACCTTCAAGGGGACCCTGAATAAATTATTTTTGAATCCTTTCACCCCCCCCCCCTACTATGTGTGCGACAGAGGTAAGAGGGAGTTTTCGGGATTTTTTGAAGCAAGAGATTGACTTGGAAAACCTCGATTTCTCCACAAGTCTTTCGGAGTTTGAATGGCCCCTAAAAATTTTAATTCCTTAAATTTTTTTTTTTCTTTCCCCCTTCCTAAGCATACTCGCTGGGTTTTCCACCTCGGGTGGTTATCAAACAGCACCGGTATGAGTTTTCGTGGATCAAAGCATTCCTTTAAGAAAGAGAAGGGAGGGTTGGGTGGTCAGCATGAGTGGGCTTTGGAAAAAAAGAAAGGCGATTCTCACTAATTTCGCGATCTCCGTTCCCATGGCGCGCTGGAAGCAACACCAAGAGAAAGCTCCGATGTGTGGGAGACCGTGCCAACGGTCCTGAAATGGGAGAGATCGACACTGTCATCGAGATGAAATTTTCCCTCTCTCTCTCTTTTTCCCCCGTAGCTAGGGAATCCCATTGTTGTTTGGGGAGTCGTGTGGTGTGAGTTTTTCCATCACGACTTTTCGCTTGGAGGAGTTTATGAGCAGCCGCAGTTTTACCGTAAAGGAGGGGGTGATGGTGCAAGCAAGTCGTGGCCGTTGCCACGGTCAAACAAGAAAAAAATGCGATAAGCTTTCGTTTAGTTTAGTCAGCAGTTCACAGAGTAAAAAATAAAAAATAAAAAAGAATTACGGTCCAGCCTGCCATTCTCATCATGTCTTGTACAAAAAGAGTAATTATATGAATTACAATCCTGTACTCGAGTAGGGTGCCGGTATCAATACTCGAGAACGCTGACTCGAGCGGTCACCGCATGGAAGATACTTGAAATGGAGATATCAATGTCGGGAACCTGGGACACGCATACTGGTACCACTCGAGTATATCAAAACCGTAGATAGGAGTTCGGATCCCACAACACAGCACGAATATAATATCATGATAATAAGGGTCTATTTTTACGCCACGCACGTACGAGTACCGCACCCACTGCTTCGCTTTTGTATTCTAAAGTATCATAATAACTGTCAAGCAATTACGGGAGAAAGGACAACGAGGATTTCACGGATTACCGGTACTATGGTACAAGTACAAAGAAAGGCTGATCCTTTCCTACTCGTAGATGGCTACGGCAGCTGGAACGAAGGGTGCGGTGCTGTCCCAGCATTCTCAGAGCATAGTACCAGTAGACCACTAGTACGACAAGAGCACCAGTACCAAATTGTAACTGAATTGTGTGATCCGGTGCTGATCATGGGTGGAACATGTGCACTAGTACTTGTAAGTACTCGTAGATACCAGTAGTCTAGATGGCCCTAAGTCAGAACAACCCTTTTTTTCTCTTTCTTTTTCTTCCGCAAAATAAGGTACCGGTACCGGTATGCAACGCCAGGACAGTCATACCAATGATAGAAGTTAACGGTGGGGGGTCGGAAGGATGAATTATTGATAACTGTCTGTACGAGACGACTTATTTAGAACAATTGATAGGGAATTGACTGTTTAGGCTTTGAGCATCTGTTGTTCCCTACTCTTTTACCATGGTGCTTACCACTAACTTATTTTCGCATATCGATTGAACTACTCGAGTATGGTAGACCGCTCAAGACCAACGGCCCCGCATCACCCGAGCGAGAAGAGGAGGAGTAGGCGGAGGCCATCCCACGCCTGCGTATGGATTGATGTGATATGGCACTCTACTCCAGACTCGTGTCCCTCTGGTCCGCCAGCGCAAGCATACTGGTTCACCTCCATCCCCTCTGGAGGAGATATTGGAGAGATTTAAATCTTTTGGGGGGTCTGCCTTCCCCTCAGTTAGTGGCTCTCCCCTTATCACATCAGATTACTCGAGTACGGTGCTATCGGTAATTGTCGTGAATGCTCTCTCCCTCCCACCACCACCATTGACCCCCCCTCTCTCTTTGCTGTATTGCGTACCCACCACTGTCACAATTGTTGTCACGGCAGCTGTCTTTTTTTTCTCTTGCTTCCGGGGGGGTGGATAGACTTTACTTCGTTTTTCCGTGGTCTTTCCTCTTGCGTCTTTGAATTCCACATTATCCTTTTGCCATTTTTTTTTTCCGGTTCCAACTTCTGACCCCCTCCAACCCTTTATTCTTCACCACCCTCCCCCAGTAAACTGTATATCGTTCATCGTCCTTGCTGTCCTCTCAAAACAATGTCTTTCTGAAGGTCAGCCCTATCGATTGGTCTTTTGATTTCGTCTAGGACTGCGTTTCGTGTTTTTTAACCGGATACCTTGCATGAAAGGATCAATTGGCGTGCTGCTTGCTTTTTAAGTGGCCTATTTTTGTCCCTTCATTTGTATCCGTTGGGGGGTGATCGATTGGAGGAAAAGGGTAACGATTTCACCCGTTCATCTGTCGGTTGATTGATTGAACAGTCAAAACAACCAGCCAGAGGAGAGGAACCACGAGCAAGTAACCTACTGGCACTCGAGAGCGGAGCGGAGAAAAGAAAAGGGGGGAAAAACGAGGCACGGAACAATAAGTCAAGTGAACGAACAGTTGGACGAACGAGAGGATAGAGGAAACACTTTTTTTGATCTCTACCCTATCATACCAAACGGTTGCGGGCTGGTCTGCAGGCTTTTGATCCCGGGCTGCCTCGGAGAACACGAGTACAGAACGGAAGGACCCCTTTCCCCCCTACTCTCCCACCCTTCTTCATCACCACCCCCCATTTTTCCCCTGCGGGCTAGTTAGGCAGGGACTGTATCCGCTCAGGCAGCTCTTGCCATCGCCCGCCCATCACCGCCTCGCCACGCGACAGAACCTCATCCCCCACGGCGAGCAAGAAAAGGAAAAAAGCTTAGCTTCTCAGGAAGGCAACAGCAACCACCGCATCCCGCACTCACAACCCACAACCAGCACCACATTCCTAGCAGCACGCACTGCTTAGGTAGAAGCAAGTCAGAGCAAAAGAAGAAAAAAAACCACCCTCGCCGGTCATTCCAGGCCGAACCAACACCATTTGCTGCCTTCCGACCTTGCATCATCGTGTGTATGCTACCGGACGCGCCTACAGACCAACCATCGCCCCTACTGAACGCTATGAACTTCATCGTATGTGCATCATTCCCTTTTCTACTCTATGCGTGCGCTGCTACCAGTTCATCGCCCCACATAATTACTTCATCCAGTTGTCACTAACAAACTGTCTTACAACAGGTCTCCCTCGCACACTTCTGCGAGATTCATGGCCCCACTTCCATCTTATGTACCCAGGCCACACCTCCCTCATGCGTTACTTGCTTTCCTCCTCCTTCGTCTTCTCCAAATACCCCGCACCAGTCCTTCGTTCCCGGGACCCAACCGGCGAGTAGTAATTCGCAGCTCTTGAATCCAAACGTCAGGCCCGGTGGCTCACCAAACGCCGGCCTCCGACCAAATACTTCTCACCATGCTGGAAGTGCCAACTCATCCTCGGCATCTTCATCTAATCTATCTTCGCCGATGGAGACACCGCCACCATCGCCTAGAAGTCCCGTGCTCACAAGTTCCTCTCTACCTGCAGCTGCAGGTGGAATTGGAATTGGGCCCGGATATCTGGGTGGACCAGCAAACCCGGGATCGACGACCCCACCAACCACATCGGCGATGGCTGACACTTGCCGAAGCTGTAGTATGACACTCCCGGGTCGGCTCAATGAAAGACTATCGGCTCCAAGCCTGGCTTCATCGCCCTCAGGTGGGGCCAAATCCCCTACCACTGCCAAGGGTAACAATCCGATTTTGCGGACGAAGGAAGTTATCATCTCTTCTGCGCCGTTTCTTTCCAGCGAGGATGAGGATGAAACCTCTGAAGGACAATTGCCGTCCTACATTCGAAGGCGGAGGGCTACCATTGATCGGGAACATCTGCCGAGTTCGCCAAATGCACGATCGTATTTCAATTCCACCCCAGCCTCTGATGACGAGGCTACCGGTGGGAAATCTTCGCTGGGCTCTTCTACACATACCCACCACATCACTTACCTTTCGACAAGTGCTCCTTCCGTACCCTCCCGGTTCTCCACTCTCCGACAGTCATGCGTTCGGACTTTGTCTTGTGAATTGATCCCTGCTCAGACTGGGCCCATAATGTTTGGCGATCCACTAGCAGGCTATACGATCGCCTACGTATTCAGGCTTGCAGATTCTAAAGCTCGTGGTGAAAGACGATCATACGCATTGGTCTGTATCTGCCCTGACCAGAAGATTGTCGTAAAATCGTGGAAATATGTTGTTGCGGCCTTTGAAGCATTAGTGCACCGCATAAAACTGTTGGCAGCAAAAAAGGCCGCAGAAGATGCGCAAGTCTCACCGGCCCTGGGCAACTCAATCTCGTCCATCACCTCTCGAGGGCCAGATGGGTTTCTGCGGAGGCGAGCTCCCGGAGAAGGCGGTAGTCAGAAGGGGTTAGCAGAGTTGGTTGGACGAGAGGAGTTGTTTGTTGAGGTCCACATGTGCTTCGTCAAGTTGCTTGGAGGGTTGGTACGGCGGTACGGATGCTGGGCCGGGAGCGAGTTGGGTCTAAGTATCGGTACCACCGGTAACTTTGTGACTCCCGTTATGGGCAGAAGCAGGGCGGGGAGCGTCAGCAGTTCAGTTGGCGATGAGAAACCTGAGAAGAAAACTGTCACCAGCCAGACCGTTGTTGTTGTTGAAGGTATCGAAATGACGGGAGACGAACGAGCAGCCAATGGAGCTACTAAAGTAACATTTCCGCCTGCAACTGCAGGACTCAGTGTCCACGACACTGTCACATCACGAGCTGCTCCTTCGACACCGCGAGCACCTGCCGCAAAACGGGAGGAACCGACCCATCAGAGAAGTCGAAGCGCGATTTTGATTCATTAAGTTGATATCAAAATCCGTGGTCATGTGGTCGGTCCGGCGCATTTGGTGAGTAATGTGAAAAGAGCTGGAACCATACTGACCTCAACCCTTGCATCAACAAATTTCGTTATTACGTTTCCTGCGCTATTTTTCATTATTTTTCATTCTCATTCTCATTCTCCCTCCCTGGCTTGTTTTTCATCCTTTCTTTACGACGGGCTCTGCATATGTAATTTATTAGCTTTTTCTTCTTCTGATTACCTTCCTCGAGCTTTGCAAGTCAACTACTCGAGTACGGTACTTGATTTTTGATTTTTTTCTTTTCTTTTTCTTTTTCTTTTTCTTTCTTTCCCTTTTTTTTCTCTATTCCTTTTACTCATTTTCATAGAGGGTCAAAACTGGGGCGCTTTTTTTTTCCATTTTGGAACATATTCTCACCGGCATAGCTTTTTAATGGAACTTGCTGGGACTTTTTTTTTCTTTTTTTTTCTTTTTTTGACCCTACCGGTACGGTACCACTGTAAAGAGCAAAATTAGGCATATCGAGTGAGTACTTGTGAAATTTGAAATGTGAAACTCTTGTCCACGGTACCCGATTTAGGGCGAAGGGAAGGAGAATTTGGTACCGGTATCATACGGTAGGCTACCGGTATCTCGTAGGGCAAAAAAGCAGTGAAAATGAAATGAAAAATTAAAATGCGAAAGGCGAAAAAGCAGGGGCCACGTTAACCCTTCCAAGTGGCCACGGAAGTCCACTACCGATCAGATTATTTCCCTCCACCGTAACAAGCAAAGAAAAAAAAAAGAGATTTTTTCCCCCAACAAATCAATGTTCCAACACACACAACACACACACAAGAAAAGCACATGCATCGCCCATGCCGGATAACTCAACCGCACTCGAGTAGACTACCATACCGAAGAGTTATAAAAGGTAAGGTGAATAAAATAAAATAAAATGAAAATAAAAATAAAAAGGTCAAAATCCCCAACCTTCCCCAAAGAAGAAAATAAAATAAAAAAGCAAAACAGCCTCCCAACCCACCGGTACTACCGGTAGTACAGTATTAACCGAAAGAGAAAAAAACAACAACACAAGAAAAACGTAAGAAAAACCACCAAGAGAGAGAAAGAGAGAGAGAGAGAGAGAGAGAGAGAGAGAGAGAGAGAGAACGTGGGGGGGGGGAGGGGGAAGTTACCGGTAATCTACCGTTATGATACTCGAGTAAAAAAATCACCCATCTCGAATAGAATACTCATACGGTAAAAAAAGGATACCTACCGTACCGGTATTCTACCATTACAGTAACCGTATGATAAAAAAAAATAAAAAAAAACCTCCCCGATATGTGGTGTGTGTTATGATATACCATACTCGAGTATATATATGTGGGGTTGTATGTGAGTGTGAGTGTGTGTGTATGAGAAGAAGAAGAAAGTGAAATTTTACTTGCAACTACACTTTTTTCATACAGTAACTATCATACGGTAACTTAACCCACCCACCCCACCCGAGAGGATGTTCTAGACCGCACGCCCCGAGTGCTCACCCATGATGCCTATCGCTGATAAGAAACTTATTTGGCGAATCAACGGTGGGAATTACCGCACACACACACACACACACACACACACATGGTTTTTTTTTTCTTTTTTTCTGTTGTTGTTTGTGATATATGCTCGTTAAATATCATACTTACTGTATGAGTATGTGTGTGTGGTGTGTGTGTGTGTGAGTAACGGTAGGGTATAAGTAACCGGTACTGTACAGTACGGTAAAGGGTAATTTGTACTAGTACAGTAGGGTAGGGTAGGGTAGGACGGAAATAGATTTTTTTTTTTTTTTTTTTTTTTTTTTATCCTGAGAGATTTTCGCAAATTGCGGGGGTGAGTGAAGGGGGGTAGTACTTGTAGGTAGGATAGGGTAAGGATGAATGGATTCGCTTAGATACCGGCGTGGGGGGTCTTTTTTTTTATTTATTTATTTTATTTATTTATTTTATCATAACTTTGTTTTGGGTGGTGGTACGGTATGTACTTGGTGTGAGTAAGGTGGGTTTTACATTACCGTAGGGTTGTTAAAAAAAAAGCCTCGTTGGAATTTTGGAATGGGGGGGTGGGACCGGGTTGATGGATGGGTGGGGGTGGTACTACTGGTCTCTGGGTATGATAAGTTGTACTCGTACTCAAGTACGGGGTAGGGGTTTTTGGCTTTTTGTAGGGGTGGATCGAGTGAGAATTTGTGCCGTTTCAGAGAGGGTAGGGGGGGAAGTTTGTTGCGGGTGTGGCTTTTTTTTTTTTTGCTGGTGCCAGTGTGGTTTGGTACCGGTATCATAGCTATGATAGCTTGAAGCTATCATAACCTGACTAAAGCTTACCAGACCTTGGTTTTGCACTAGTACGAGTAGATGTAGGTATGATACCGGTAGCTTGGGGCCACCATAATATGATATTATATGATACAAACGAAACAATAGCCAAGCAAGCCCAGCCCTCCCTATCAGAAACAACCAGCAATCCCCGGTTCTCAGCGGTGATCAGTGCACTAGTCGACCATCGACTGATAAGCAAGAGGTCAAAGCGTGTGAATCATTTAAGCCTTGTTTTCATTTTTTTCGCCTCGGTGGAAAAAAAAAACAAAAACAAAGCGAAAAAAACAAAAAAAAAACAGTTTCACCTGGTTTCCATTCTTGCCTGTTTCCTGTCTGTACGAGTACCGATAGACCCATAGGTTTGCCAGTATAAATGCATCACAAGGCGCTTACCATTACCATGCGACCCGTCCTAGGCAAGAAGTATCATACTTTTCAACATAGGGGACCAGAAAAAATTGTACGGCCAATCATCCGCGCCTGTCTGTTTGCACAGACGGGCTTGTACTTGTACTACCGGTATCCTCAAAGTAGGGTCGTGAGTTTGTTGTAGGGGCGCCCGGCTAAGTCCGGGTTTTTTGCCATATGTTTTTGAAAATCCCTATCCTCGGGTACTTCTTGCCTCCCACGAACTTGTGCCAAACCAGGCGGAGGACAGGAAGAAGGGGAGAGCAGAAAACCCCTTAATTTGTGGACCCCCATGCCGCATACCGGTAAGTCATATTTCAAATCTGTGGTGCAGGATTGTTGTGCTGGTAGTCTGCAAGGAGGTAGGTAAGCAGGCCTCCGTACAGAGAAAGGAAGGGGTATACCTGTAACTTATTATAATGACAGCTCATCTCTCGTATCATACCATAAGTCCAATGCACGTTTGCCTGCCGGGGGTGGGCTTTGTTGCCGATAGGTAGCTTTTTGCCAGTTGTACTAAGCAGGTAGGTAGTTTCTTCCTGGACCGGGCAGACTGGCCAGCAACCTGGAGTTCTGGTGTGTGGTAGGGCAGAATGACATGTACCCGTCGGGCACTTAACCTTACAGTTGTCGTAAGTTGTGATGTATCCTATACGATACCGTGCCTCCCCCCTTCTCCTCCATCCCATCCAGGCACCACAACACGCAATCCCCATCCCCCAATCCAGCTCGAGCCAATGCAATACCCTTCCCTCCCTCCCCCAAATCAGGTAAACTCCCCCCTCAAAGTGGCAACCCAATGCAGGGAACCGCATCGGCAATCGATCGTGCATACTCATACAGACGGTACATACAGCCAATGCCGTATATAGAACATTCTAGATCGGGATCTCGTTGGTCGATTCAATCGGTGCCATCCATCCATCCATCCATCCATCCACCCATCGCCCAGCAATCGCTGGTTACGTATTAGTAAGGATATCGTAGCACCTTTGTCGCGGCGGTATCTTGAATTGGCCCACAGTGCCATTGAACGCTGGGAGGGAGGGAGGGGGGGGGATACGTCGCTTGATGTTAGGAGAGAATAGGAGGGATAGGAGGAGGAAGAGCAGAGGGGAGAGGAGAGAATTGGTTTTGGGGAGTCACGAGTTTGGAGTCGGTGATCTGCGGCGGAAGATTCGATCGGAAGGTTTTCGGGGCGCAGGTGGAGTGGGAGATAGGCCGAAGAAGGCAGAGATAGGGCAATTGGTCGTCTACCGGAGGGGTGGGGGGATTGTTGGCAGTCGGAGGAGAAGGAGGAGGAGGAGGAGAGGAGAGGAGGAGGAGCAGGAGAAAAGAAAAAGAGAGAGGAGTAGGAGCGGGGCTTCGGCTTCATGCTTCTGTTTGTCTGCATGTTGGTCGTGTTGTCCTGTCCTGTGTCGCCTTGTGTTACCTGGTAATAGTGCGAAGCTTCATCACCACAGAACAACCAATATGCAAGAAATAAAACTTACAATCTCAACCTACGCGGTTTGACACCGAGAATGTAGGGGATAGAGTTATTCCTGCTTTAGCCTTTAGTGCTCGTGGAGGAAAGGAAAAAAGAAAGAAAAGAAAAAACAAAAAAACAGCAGGCTTTGAATATCCTAATGTTGACTACCAAAAGCAAAGTAATTTGGCCACAGTCGTGGTCGTGCTCGGTTATGTTAGCCAGCTCCTTCCGCGTAGGGCGTATACGGTTCACTGAACTCATTTGATGCATGCCCGTGAGGGTACTCGTAGGAATTGTAAGCTGTTTGAGGCGAGTAACTTGTTTTGTCATGGACTATTTTTACTCGAGTTCTGTACGTAAAGAGCTTCTCCCGCATTGGGGGGGGGGTTTCTTGATCATGATTTGTCACTCGGTACCATGCCTGAGCGCAGAGGGGTTGCAGGTGGGAAAAGGGGCCATGAAGGCTCGTGGCTTGCGGGAATAGCTGGCAGCCCGTCGAAATGGTCACGGGGGCAAAAAAAAAAAAAAATCTGGTAGATGCTGCACTGCGAACTAGGAGGGCAGTATGTAGGCTCCCCCCGTTACCGGTTGGTGTCGCGAATATGACATCCACTCTAGAAGCTTCTCATTTTCCTCAGCGGGGAATCAATGCTAGTCTACATCATTCCCATCCTATTTCCTTGTGCTCGTGGTAGATAAAGTCAGACACGGCTACTCTGAGATGCCCATGCGTCAGCAATGAGAGTAGCGGTTTTTATGTAATATCATAGCTGTATGTACATTCCTGCATGTTGGAAGAGACGTGTTTTTCAAAGGCAGGAGGAAATCATGGGTGCTTAACTGCCTGCGGGGAATCACGCGGGCAAGTCTTGAGGTATTAGTTTGAAGAGAGCACAAATCTGTCTGGGAATTCAAGGCTTGGTCAGTCACATTCTCTATAGTTCCCGGGGGTATTGAGAGGTATTTTTATTATTATTATTATTATACACTGTCCTTACGCGTACAGGGGGGATGTGTAATTGGATGGAAGGAATTCTTCTTTACCTTCCAGGGCGTTAGCGGGATTCGGAGGTTTTAACCGGCACGTACTAGCTCGAGCTTGTATTTGTGAGGGACGCATTTCTAGAGAACCCGGAGGGGCAAGGGTTCAACGGCTTTTCTCACGTTTTTTTTCCCCCCGAGATAGCGGGGAAAATGCGATCTATAATTCCTTGATTGCGGGGGAATCGTGTGTGTGTGTGTGTGTGTGGGCCCTGTACGAATATGCTAAAAAAAAAAAAAAAGGGTCTGCCAGTTGTTGTTCCTAGGCATGTGAAAGGCGGAGGTGCAGCGCCATGGGAGGGATTTGATAGGTGATTTACATACTTGATACTAACATGAGCACTGGATTTGTGAGCTGTATTTTTTTTTTTTTTTTTTTTACACGGAAGATATCATACCGTTTTGTATCATCTCGAAAGTGACCAAAGGGGGGGGGGGGGGCATGGTTGGAGGCGCAGGTGCATAGAGACAATGAAGTTATTATATCATACCGCCTCGAGTGTCGCATTTATCGACAATTGTCGGGAGATCCGCCACCAATTACTACTTCATACTGCTCATGCATTACCTTCGGCCCGTTCGTCTTTTTCGAAATAATAGTAATGGTATGTGCTCAAACATGGAGCGAGTCAAGATTGCAGGAAGTGTCACACTCACATGCTAGGCTTAGTTAGTAAGTCTTCGGGAAGAGCACTTCTAATACCTCGCCCCTAGCTTGTATGCAGTCAAGCCTTAACTTTGTCAGAGAGAGAGGAAAATCCCGAGAATGGCTTGGGTTAGGAGGGTTATTTGCGGCAGCTTGGCCGGTGAGGCAGGGTAATCTGGACCAGCCCCTGCTTTCCCCTGGCCTTGAAGGAAAATCAATGAATTTTCGGGGGGGGGGAATTTGTAGAATCTGCCTAGGGGGATTTTCTCGCCAAGGCCACATGAAAGTACGTGAGCTAGTTGGATGGTACGATATAAGCGCGCTTCTTGTAGGAGATGCAACACTATGACTTATACAGCACTGCGGGTAGAGCTTCAAAAACACGAGTGATAGCTAGTGATGGGATCTCAACATGTTAGATTAGAATTCACCAAGACTCAACCGGTGGGCTATAGTGAGCTGGAGGAGTCCACAGCTTGGTAATTCTGCAGCTCCTTAGCTTTAAGCTTTGATGGTCCATCATACCTGATATGTGTATATATGGCCTGGGTCGGTTAGGCCTAGCCGGGATTTGAATCCGCGTTCCCGGCCGAAACCTGTCTTGGGGAAGCGATAACATTTTCTCCAGCCGTCCACGCTCTTGGTCCCCCGATCCCAACCCAAGCCCCGGAGTTACGATACCCGATCCTATCCCATCTGGCTTATAGCTTAGCACAAGAACACGTGACCCAATTTCAAAATTTGAGACTAGCATGGTATGATAGGACAAAGTGATTCGCCGGGGCAACGAGGCGAGTGATTTATTATGATAGTAGATTACCAGTTCCCGGAGAGGTCGGGTTTTGGCTGGTGCTTGCTAATGTATTGGGTGGGGGATTCCATGTGGAAGGGATTAAAAAGGGTATATTGCCGTTTTGAAGTGAGAGCTATTGGCTCTCTGAGCGAGATTGAAAGAGGTATTGTGTTCCTTCCCACCAACGATAAGCGGTTTAATATATCTGCGAAGTCGTTGACCGGTCAAATGGGGTTTTTTTTTTTTTTTTTTTTTTCAATATCACTCGTTGGATAACGGTCTGTTCTAAAGACCATTGTGGGCCTCGGGGATTAATAAAANGGGGATTAATAAAAAAAAAAAAGGGTCGTAGGTAGACATAGATTGTTCTGAGGAAGATAGAGAGATGACAACGAGTAACAGGAAATAAACTACAGAAAACTAGAAAAAAGGGAGCGATACGAATGAACGTACGATAGACTAACGACTCCAAGTTCTCTCTAAAACCCCAGAGTGAGTGCCAGTGGTTTTCAACACACCACCGGGGCCCCTCTTGTTCTCCCCAGTATATATACTTATTCCCACCGTCTTGACACCTGCCGCTACTACTACTAGTAACACTACTACTATATCGTCACCCGTGCCACCACACTGGCATTAGTTATTTCCGTCAAATATTTTCCCTTTTGAAGAAGCTCCTTCGTTGTCACCATCTGAGGTCACCACTTGAGCAGAGGTGGCAAACCACTCACTTTTTGATTCTCTGATCCGTGACAGCCCTGGTATTATAGGCAACTCGGATCCGATTGTCCCGGCGAATCCTCCTTCGTCACTCTATCTGAGTCGGCAAAGGCCAGACGTTGGCCTTGAATTTCGCACCGGAAAATCCCGGGAGCCATAAACGCCAGCGACTATGCGTGAAATAGTCCGTATAGATTGTCCTTCAGTGCGGGTGAACATCAGGGAGATCTTGCCGAAAGGGAGCTCCTTTTTTCCCTTTCACTGGTCAACACCTTCTTGGAACCGGCCATGTCATTTCGACCTGAAACAACTCACACATTCCGTCTCCCTCAGAGGGATAGAAATGAGGTGGAGTAATGGATAGAGCTTACGTTGCCTCCCCAAAACCATGATACTCTCCTAAAACGCCTTGATAATATGGCCAACCGATCTACCTTTCAGATGCCAATTTTCAATGATTTCCAAAGGTTCACCAATCTTCAATACTTGTGAACGATCATTTTCGCCAAACTTTCTCGCCACCTCGGGGAGCCAGTTTACATAAAATAAAAACCTCCAAGTTTAAATCAAAAACACTCCTTCTGCCCGGGGATGATATTTGGATTTTATATGCTGCCCCAAATAATCACTATCATATTAATACTTCACCCATGTTGCAGAATCAAGGGGGTGTTGTGGGACCGGGGTAGTAGTACTCGTAGTCATGCCGCCTTACCCTATAAAGGGTGGGAAATTTTCCAGTTGGGGTGGGGGCACCGTGAACAGCAGGTAAGTCCTGATTCCTTCAGTTCGGTGCGTTGTGGGATTCCTGCATGTTGAAAATGCGGAAATGATTGATATCTATAGAGGTTTGATGCGGTCACGGTGAATAGGCTTAGGAGAGGAGAGGTTCTCATTGATTGTTCAATGAGATGAGAGAATGAAAGGTTGAAGTACAGGAATCGAAGTATCATAAAAGAAGTGGAGAAGAGAAGAAAAGAAAAAAAAAAATAGGGGAAAGAAACTTTCAAGGTGCTAAAACATTCTGCTGACGCATACTAGTATGATATGATACGTGTGCAATTGTGCGGATATTTTCAACACTGCAAAGGGAGAGACGGTACGAGTGATATCTAGTGAGTACGCACTTGGCAGACTGGCACTGCGATTTTTCTTTCCTTTCTTTTTGCTCGATTGTGGCACCTTAGTGATTACGATTGAGCACAAACATATCGTATCACCCTGTTGGATTCACGGCTCTGCAGTGAGTGACTGGTTTGACCTCGCTCCTGCACGAATTGGGCTGCTCTGGGGGACTTGTCTGAGCCAGTAACTAATCGGCGCAGTGTCCGTGTTGGCGGAGCTCGGGGCCCGTTATCGCTCTTCTGATAGCTCACGCGGGTAGGGCCGAATTATTTTCGGAAAAGGTTCAAGTATAAAGTTTATATATTAATATTATAATATTATTTCTTCCCATAAATATCCACTAGACGATTAACCTAATACTAATAATAATGCTCGTGCGAATGAATAATAAAGAAAAAGGAAAAAAAAAAAAAAAGAGAAAAAATCCGTAACCCCAATGTCCTAATCCCCGAATGCAAACCCAACCCATAACCATGCAATGCTTAAGAGAAAGAAAGAAAGAAAGAAAGAAGAAGAAAAGAAAAAAAAAGTCAAGCAATATGACGAAAGAATGAAAGCCGTAGTGCACCCTTTACAAAACATCAATCCTCAATCCGGACCAGGGAGCATACCATACAACCTCATTATTATCCCCGACCGAAATAACTTCATACCCCTTTGCCCCCATAGCCGGGCAATCGAAGGTCAATCCGGACCCATCAAGGACCGTAGCCTCGCCCCAACCAACGCGGAAAGTGCCCTTGAATTGGTCCCTGAAGGGCCTCTTGTTGAAGGTCGCGTCGGCAATGTTCGCGTCGCCGATGGTGAACACCTGGACCTCCCTGGTGCCATTAAGCTGGGCCGGGTAGGCGAAGGCCAATCGGCACTTGGACCCGGCCAGGCCATCGGGGAAGTCGAACCTGACGAGGGCTTGGGAGTTGTGCTTGCCGTTGGTGCGGGAGACAATTGCCTTGTTTGTGACGCCGAGTGCGGTGTCGGGCGTGTCTTCGTTGATGTTGACCACGGCACTGGGGTGGATCACTTGCCTGACTTGGCCGCGGGGTACCGCCTCCGCCCTTGTGGTCAGTGCGGGGGTTGCGTGCGGTGCGGCGGGGTGGGCGGCTGCTAAGGTGGCGAAAATAGCTAGGGCGGAGGAGAAGATGGCGGTCTTCATTTTGATAGTTTTTTTTTTTTTTTTTTTTGGATTGGTGGAAAGTTCTTGTATGATATTGAAAGTGTGTGGAAGGTAGTGAAGCTTGTATGAGAGAATCGGGGGATTAAGAGTACTGTGAAGATGGTAATCGGTATGGTAGTAAGTTTGGCTTTGAAGTATTGTTTAGAGATGTCAGAGAGGAATGGCTTTTTTTCTTCTACAGATCGTGGGATCTTGAAGAGTATTTATGTCGCCCATCTCGCTATACATACAGTGCAGCGCTCAGGTCCTTGAGAGTAAATCATGGTGATACTACTATCGATACCATAAGGCGATCAATCACTCCACCGCCGCGGATGACTGTGATTGGCACTGATTCGCCATTCCTGGCGATTCCCGGGTAAAAACAACATTAAAATCTGGACAGCAGGCTAGGTCTACATTAAGATGAACAGCGGTGCGGCACGAGGAGGGCGCATTTCCATGCGTGGCTTATCAGAGGCTAAGAGGCTGAGTCTATCGTACGTTGGACAAGCCCATTCCTACGAACTAGGCTCCTGGAAACCCCAACCATAGCTCAGGTGCTTGCTTACTATTTGGCTACGGGCACGCCAACTTTTGGCGACAGGGGCGAAAACATATGATAAGATGGGGTGATATCATAAGTTAGCCACTAATGCCCAAATATCATGCCGCAGCACAATTGCGGGCATGTAGACTACCCATACCCGTACCGTATCCCATGGACTGATGAGACATGTAGATTCACGCACTTCCTAATCCGGGTGTGGCCCAGTGACTTTACCTCCCAAAAATAGTGAAATATTGGGTACTTTTTTGTGGCAAAGTTACTTAGCCACTGCATAGAGTTACCGTATACGGCGGTGCGTGAATCTGTATGTCTCATCCGTCCATGGGATACCAGTCGCATCCTGACCAGGAGATTTAGTAAGACTGATAATAGCATGGAGTATCATTTCTGGACTGAAATCAGACTAAAGTATAGTACGACCTCAAGATGCACACAAACTTCTCGCCATACGCTCCCTTAACCTGGGTTCTCGGGCACGGGTAACTGTGCGTACAGTACAGTACCCGTAAGAAACTCGAATAAATGGACCACATACCGGTGCTGCGCAGTCCAAAACCTCCTCCGGAAAAAGGCAGTGGAGGGCACACCAAAACAACCTCATTTCCGGGACAAATAAAAACACCAGACCTTAAAGTACCGGTATCTCACGCCATAGCGAGCCATATGCAAGTTTGAGCGAGGTGATTGGTTGAGTTTCGGTTGGGATTTAAATGGTGGCTAGTATTTGGGTGGATGGCTTGGTATGCCGGGCGCTCGCTATGGCGTGGAATACCGCACGTTACCTTCAGACCATCATCACACAACTGTCAAAAACTGTCAAATATCTATTTCAGTAAACCAATCATGCACGACCTTTGTTTCCCCCCCTTCAGTCTGGCTGGTACCGTAAGCCGGGGTGTTTCGAGTTAGCCATGGGAAAGGAAGCAAAGGCCTAATTAACCACTGGCGGCTTCTGGGGCTGGAGAGCTCGTCGTAAGTAGTACTATTTGGTACAGCAGTCATTAGATTACTCGTCTAAAAGAGCTGACTTTGACTAGTCAGGTGTTGAGGGACTGACTGACTGACTACCGTAGCCAATGTAGACTAGCCATCGCACAAAGACGATAATAACTACAAGTGAAATTGTATCATACCCGAGAAGTTGCCAGTACACGTGGCTGGTATGGCAAAGAGACGGACTACGGTAGTGAGAGGAGAGAACATCCTGTGGAGCCACACACTTATGACTCTCTGATAGCCCGCTATCATACGGGATGTCACCAGGTGAACGTACTGGTATCGTGGTCACTAACTGACTGAATAGGAAGAGGAGAAAAATTGCGGCGATTGGATAAAGCTCTGCCCTAAAGGCCCCTTCTGGGGCTCACTAAACTGACAGAGTTTTTTTTTTTTGGGGGGGGGGGTTGGAGATCTTTACTATGATATCATAACTTAGATCAGGTCAAGACCGGGCTATGTGCGTGCCTTGAAGCCGGGCGAACAAGGGTACTATTATATCATATTATCATAAAATTTATTGAAATGTCTAAGACAGACGGAATATATTACAAACGGGGTGTGACTGTACTGTACTCGAGTATATATTATCTACAGTACAGTACAGTACAATACAGCTCGCAAGAAAGACAAGGAAATTTACAACGAGTAACGGGAAACATTACAGAAAGAAAGACACTAATAAGTGTATGTAAATTAAAACCCTCGCCGCTTCTCCAAGACCTCCGAGTGGGCGGTGGTAAATCTATCGCTATCCCCATCGCATAGATCCTTCCCGCAACTGCTATCGCTACTACCGCCTGATCTCTCTCACCTCCATTTTCAAGAACCCACTCTCGCCGTCAACCGGTTGAGGCCCGAGAGCGCTCTCCAAATACACCTGTATAATATATATAAAAGCCGTGACCGGAAGAGGAGAGAGGTGGGTCTTTAGCAAACACCGAGTCTGTCGACCTTTACTACTATAGTATCCTCCTCCATCCTGTTATTGATATACACCGCACTTACAAAGGCCACAAAGAAGGAAACCTCACTCTTGTACTATACAGTACAGTACCGGCACAGCACAGCACAGCACAGCACAGCACTCCCTCTATCCCGCTCACACGCGTGCATGATGCTCAGAGCTCAAGCGCAACCGCCGCTAACTTAATACTGCACTCGAGGAAACCCAAGCGCTCCCCGGTATCACAATAGATAGATCTTGGTGGAAATGGAAATGGAAGAGGGCTATTCTGAAGAATGGTAGTGGTGGACTCATTTTGGTATGTCATGCGTCGCACTTAGACTACGTACCGTATATCCTCCTAGGTCATGCAAAATGGCGTAGATGATCCACATTATCAATATCGTCCCCGGGCGACCCTCCGTCACTGAATGGCGGATGGCAGCATTGCGTATGATACTGTACTATCTTTATCGGTAACGCGTTGTCCATGTTATAAGGACAAGCAAGGCACGTGATAATTTGGCTGAAGGTTGAAACTCGCTGACAAACAGCCCCTCCCCTCACCTTTGTATGCTTATGAAATCAGGTTGTTTGCAGGCCCGGTGTGCGATGTGCAATGTGCGAGCACTTTATTTCAATTATAGTAGCAGATTGGTACTGCGCTCAAAGCTTGCAAACTTATTGGATAGATCATCTCACACAATGCGTTTACTCCTGTATTCAAATAATATATAAATTGTAAGTACCGTAGGGGCTTGGTGCCAAAACGACGAGTGAGGATTAGTATTTACATCACAAATGCTCGACATTTAGAAATCACGCTCAATTGAAAGGCGCATCGTGACACTGTACCTCCTAGCGCATTTTTTTTTTAACGTCAACTTTATCGAACAATCTCAAACCAGCCACAAGCAACCACCGTACAGCCCGACCCATGCCCCTTGTGTTTAATGCAAACCCCACCAGACCCGTGTTATGCAAAAAAAAACAAAAGACAAAAGCAGGCTATTTTCTCATACAATTGGATAGTTATACACAAACGTATGATGCCCCCTAAGCACAACCAGAAATTGGCTACCCAAAGCAAAAAGAGATGTTAAGCGAGGCCATTCAATTCCCTCCTAACCTGTTCCTCGGTTCTGATCTTTCTGAGCTGTGTATCTTCCAACTTTTCCCCGTTTGCAAGCCTCTGCTTGAGATCCTCGATGGCACGAAGCTTCTTATGCAACCCTCTAAGCTTCTTATCCTGGGTACTTGGTGTTCCATCAGGTGTTTGAGGTTCGGCCTCGAGGTCCGCCTGGCGTTTCTGGGGTGTCGACGGGTCAATCGGGGGAGCAAGACTATCAGCACCAGTCCTGATATGAAGTTGCTGATGCTCAGAATGGTGTCGGCCATGGTGATTCTGATTCTCTCCACCCGTCTTGCTCTTAGATCTGCGATGGCCTTCGTTTTGCTGATTGTTCCTGGACTTGCTCCTGGTATGGTGCTGATGAGGATTTCTCCCGTTACCCTCGCGGCCTTCTCTATCGGTTTGAGATCCCTGCAGAATTCCGTTTCCGGCAGTATTGGCGGCTTGTTGCTGCTCAGCCTTAGCCTTCTTGGCAGCTTCACGCTTCTTCTTATTCTTCACCGCCGCTCGACTCAGATTTTCTTCATCGGCACCTGCGCCAGTTCCGGCCAGAGAGACGCCACCACCAGGAGCAGCTCCTGGGACTAGCTTCTCTGCTGGTGCTGCTCCAGGAACTTCTCTCCTTCGACCCTTCCCACTAAACAATCCGTTAGACCCACTGCCACTTCCAGCCCCAGAACCATTGGCGTAAATATGGGCCGCTCCACCTTCATCCTCACGTTTAAAATGAAGAGGGGTTGCCGTGTTACGGGCATGAGGCGGCCTATAAGCGCCGGCTGGCTTTTTAGGAGTTGTCGTTGCAACGTGGGTTAAAGCTGATTCGTGAGGCGTGGGTGCCGGGGGGAGTGGATTGGGCAAGGGATGCATGGAGGCACTCTGCTGGCGCCAAGTCACATGGTACAATTCATCCAAATCAATGTTGTACATCAATCCCCCGGTATAATGCCAAATCTTGACTCCATTGTCCACCCTCAATCTTGGGCTTGTCGTGGCAGTGAGGATATGGCGACCGTCCGGGCTCCATTCGCAGACACTCGCGTTGGATGCTTCAATAGTGCAAATTTTCTTCATCCCCGCTTGCCTGTCATATATATCCATCGAGCCTTGCAAATTCCCGAACCCCGCAACAAGCACTAATCTGGCATGAGGAGAAAAAAGAATTGTGTTTCTCGGACCAGCCGGTAATTGGTGGATGAGATTGGCCCGCGCATCGAAGATTGTGGTTTTTGCCGGCATAAATCCATACACAACACCAAACTCCTTCGAATCGGTTGACCAAGCAACATCGTGGATGGGACCTTCCTTATCTGTAAAAATAAAGGCTGTCGTTAGCAAAGTACTTGAGAAGCTTCAGAAGACACATACCAAGAGAAACACGGCAGTCATAATTTCCGGCCACAGTAATCAAGTAAAGATTGGTTTCCCCATAATAACTTTTCCCAGTCTTGTCGGCGTCGGTTTGGGAAAATACCAAGACGCTAGTGCCCAAGGTATTCCACTTGAGTTGCACCCTGTCAGCCTTATAAAAGCTCTTCTGCGACAAAACGTCATCAAAATTAGGGACTTGGAAAATCTTGACGACTGCCGGATTACCCTGAAGCCAATACAAGTCAGTGAGTGATAATCACACGACACAAGAAATTGGGGGCGACAATTAAAAATTTACCTTCCGTTCCGGGACGAATGCTGCTACTGAATAGTTCTTCCCCGGACTAAGTGCAACCTCGGTGACCCCCTCCACACGAAGATTCTTCCAGACCTCATTCATATTTGTGGACTCAAAGAACTGCACAGTATTCGTAACCACCCGCGCACAATACTTTTCGTCATACGTGTACTGGAGGTTCCACCCCGACTGAGATTTCTGCACGAATGCTACAACGTGCTCAGCCGTCTCAGTTTTCCAAACTCTCAAATTCTTCGAAGCACCACCGTCCTCCTGCTTAGCTAGAAGTGAGTTAGCTCCATCTCTTGGCACCTGGATGGATTGAACGTACTGGGTCGTTCCCATGTGATGATGTAGCTACCACGAGGAGAGAATCCAATTTCGTGCACATTTTGTGCTGGCAAAGTGGTGACGATTTCTCCAGTATTTGGGTTGGCAATCTTCACGCTGGAGAGCCGAAGGTTAGCTATAGTTAAAGGGAAAACGCAGGGACAGTTTCGGATGGGACAAGAGCATACTCTTCATTACAAGCCCAAGCAAAATACCTTCCATCAGGACTATAGGTACAACATCTATTGTTCGTTTCGGGCCTGCAAGACAGATAAGATGTTAGGCAACAAAAAACGGAGAACCGCATGTACAAGTGAGCAAACTAGAATGATTCAAGAGCTTACTTGTTGAATCCGGGTTGATGCGAGTATTGAGGGTGGCCATCAATCAAGCCGATAGTTTTTTGTGTTCGATCTGCACGTTCCCGTCAATCAAACGCCAGCCTTTAAAGTACTAGTATAGAGTAAAGCCTTGTTCAACGGCACAACAGAAAACAAGATGTCCATCCCCAAAGTGCAGATATCAAGCATTTCATCCGCTTTCGCACTTTCCCCGCGTCAACAAGGGAGCAACTTACAGGCAAATTGAGTAGTCACTCCAGCAGCAGCCATGATGATCCTCACAAGTGAATGGGAGGATAAACGATGGGTCGTGAGTGAGTTGTGAGGCTACTCTTTATTCTGATTCGAGGAAGGGGAAAAAAACTGTTTTGTTCGGTGCCGCGGTCGTTTCCTATGCCTTCGAGTTTCCTGGCTTCTTCGGGGACGGTCGGTTGTTGCTGTTAGTTCGTTGGGTTGGTCCGATTCGGTAGAAGATTCTAGCGATAAGATTCAGAGCAGAGATTCCCACAAAAGGCAGCAATAAAGGTGAGAATCAAAAGATATCAAGCTCGAAACCTTTCGCCGGAGAGTAGTTAAACACCACGGATAAAGGAGACAGAGCTAGCAGAATAGAACAGGGAGCCGGGTCGCGGGGCAGGGGAGGACAAGCAAGCCGGGCGAGCGAGGCGGGGAGGGTGGTGGGGATGGTGGGGGGTGGAGGTTAGACAACTTGAACAACAACAACCGTGAAGAGTGGAGGAAGAAGGACGACGAGGAAGAAAGAGGTGGAGGGAAAGACGGATAGACGACGGAGAGGGAAAAAGGGAAAGAGAACGGGCTACCAGTAGGGGGAGACAGAGGGATGTTGACACATGAAACGAAGGGGTTGGAAGCGAGTAGGGTGGAGGCAATAGGCAAAAAATAACGGCGAACGAGAAAATTCCGTCAATTAGGCTAACCTGATATAGAAATTATAAACTTCGCACTCACAGCCTTTTTGAGGCTCTGGGGGATGCCATCGTGTGAGAGCTGATTCTTGGCGGGAACAAGAAAGAAAAATTGTTGCCTTTTTCTATTGTTTCCCACAAATAGCTGTCCTTTCCAGGCCCTAGCCAACACAAGCTATGCCTAATCTATCATTGCCTTTGCCAACAACGAGCAAGTATGATAAGAGAACGAAAATGAAATGTCCAACCGGCCATAATTCTCACGCTCAATTGTTGCCCTCCAATTTCTCAAGCGCATCATATTCGAGCCCCTCAACCCCTGGAATTGATTGTCCTGGGCCCAGCCTCAAACCCGGCCAAATCGTCACCCGGAACCATAATTCATTCGATCACGTCAGCTCACCAAACTAAGGAGGGCCTTCATCATAATCAGCACATGGATTCAGAAAATTGTTCATCACCTGTCGATTCACTGATCCAATACTATCACTTCCCCCGTATCTCATCTGTTTCCACATTATCTCCCACTCTTCAATCCAACTAAGAACCGCACTAAACATCTGGAACAGCTATCAGGCTTCCAGATTCTGTCCTAGCCTTAACATGCAGGAAAGAAAAAAAAAAGAAAAAAGAAAAAAAATTCAGCCTGATGCTACTGTGCATTCCCCTCCCCCTGCTTTCCCGCAAACGGTGCTCGCGTTAAGGTTCCGTGAATGCATGGCTCGGGAACCGCGCACACACACGCACAACATAGCGCTTGCTTGGAATCGGGGCCTGTTGCTTGTGCCACACGACGGCCGCCTAGACCTAAAATTTCATGCTGCTTACTTGTGCTTGCAGTGTCGAAATGTTTCTAGAAAGAACTGCTATTGCATACCACCCGGATCCAACAAAAAGGGCCAAATTTTGGTGGTATGCAGTAGCTTGGGTGCACGGCCCTGTGCATTTTCCCTGCCGGGTGAACTGTATGATGTGGTGTTCATGTAATATCACTCGTTTGGTGTTTGGCAAATTTGTCGGAAGTATTACGAATATGTCCGGCTATCTGTCAGGCACCGGGATCTGGGAAGTGACGAGAGCCATATTAGTGTGTACCGATGCTACTAATTATTATAACTAGAACAGTGTCAGACGCATCCATCTGTGGATGAAGTAATCAAGGGAACTCTCTCTTTCTTTCATCAATACCGCTCCATATATTTTTCCTATTACTTCGCCTTCCGATTCCCGGCCATAGTGCATGACCCCCAACACTTTTTGGCGAGTGAAAGTTGAGAGGTTAATTTACCCTGGTTTTTGTTTGTAGGCTCAAGTTGTTGCATCTGCATTATGATACGTTTTTTGTGTGCGACTTGAATGTGTTCTTGTGGGTGGAGGTTCTCCAACTAATAACCTGCTGGCCTTTTCTCAGTGTTGTGAGCACGGTCCCGGGTGGAAAGGGTTTAAAATCGCATTGGCGCATAGGTGTAGTTGTGGCTATCATGGCGTGTTGGTACCAACCGGGGAGCAGCCATAGGTGCACATGTAGACCAGTGTGGTTATGAGGCTTTTTGAACGGGGATTATACGGCGACATCACTAGCGGCCTATGGGTATAATAGCTACGGGTACCGGCCGATGTGATGCGAATTATATCTGTGCTCGGGCGCTGACTTATGGGATACTTATATGGCCTGGACGTACATATACCGGGTCTGTGGTTCCGGGATAATACATTACATTGAACCTATGTGCGCATTACGACTAATTGTGCTGAGCGTTTATAGCCCCCTCCCTATATAGTACTGCCCTTGAATGAGCCAAAACAATGTCTGGATCATTTGGTAAGTTAGCTGTGTTACCCCCAGAGCCGAGAATTACTCGATATTTCCTGCTCGCGAGGAGAGGGCGCCCACCGCCCACCAAAAACTCGGGGGCCCGGGGACGGCGGGCGGAATATAACCAGGTAAGAAAGAAGGATTTACATGCGAAACGCCTGAATGAGCAAAAACACTAGTGAACCAGTGCACACAGGAGCAAACACCGACACTCGAGGGCACGAGGAGGACCCTGCCAGTGATACAGCACTGTAGTTAGCCCAGAGATCCGATATCGGAGGTGTCTGCTGTTTCTGAGAAGAGCTTGTTCGAGTGCAGCAGTATCGGGGGTAAAGGGTAAATGGGGCGAACTAGCTATCTTTCGTTTCTGACCCATTAACCTAAGCAGAGCTCCGAATATTGTGAAGCCAATGTGGGTAGAGTGGGGGAGGGCTGGCCTGACTTATTTTTTTCTGTCATGAAAGGAGGAGTCAAAGTTGATAGTAAATATCCATATTCCGTTCGGGTGGCTACAGACGCCAAGTGTGATTGATGATGCTCCAGTGCTCATCACCCAAAATGGAGGACTTCCCATTGGAGCCTGGAATCCGATCGCTTAACTTAAATTGCAGGTAACAATAGGTGCGCCGCCTAAAGGCGTATGGTGAAAAGAGATTCGAAGAGGACTTGGCATATTTTTTAATTTTCATGCTGAAATTTAGGGAGTCAAGGAAACATGCTGTTTTCAGGAATATCCCCGTATTATGTTTTTATTAGTGAGTGCGGAGTAGGGGCCTAGCTTCTAAATTTTAAGATCTGATCTACCGGTATCCCTTCCCTCCCGGGCTCAGATTTGAGAAATCCGGAGACTTGGATCACGTGCGGTTGGCCAACAAGCCCCAAAGCAACGGCTATCTACAGTACTGTACTGTACACATCAGGCCTTTTTTCTCAATATATATAAAATATAAAACTGACAAACCACCCGGGGGATGAGATCCTATGAAAAACGATTTCCTACTTGTATTTATTGGGCTTCATGTCTGGTTTCGTTTTTAACTGCAATGATAGTGATATAGGAATTTAAAAGGTTGTAGGTGCCAAGACTTTGTTCCAAGCTCCAGATATTTTTCTAAATTCCTACTGGGAGTCCTGCAATCGCGGCCTAAGTCCATGTAGATATTATTCAATAGTATCCAACGGGGCGATAACACAGCATGCCGCCTAGGCGGCGCTTCATCGGGATCGTACAGCCCTCCTGGCCTATCCCATGGGATAGTACCGGTACCTCTGGAAAGTGCGGTGCGAATCACTTGAACGCTTAACCATAGTGGAGCATAGGAATTATCCGAATAAGGACTTGCTGTGCGAAGAAATTGCCTGGAAATGTGTGCTGGTGCTGTTCTGTGAATGACGCCTGGTAGTGTTACGTATATTGTGAATTACAGGCACTCAGTGGCAGGACAGAGGAGTATCGAGAACTGGGGGTATACATCCGGGATTCCTTATCTTCCGCACAAAGGGAAAATGAAAGCCTAAGAGGGTCACAGTGGCATGGAGAAGAGAAGAGAACGCACGGTAGGGAAGAGACAAGACAAAAGATGTGGTGAAGAAAACAGGAGGGAAGGAAACAGAAGTAAAGAGACTTGGAGAGATGGGATGAAGAGAGAAGGGGCACGGCCAGTATTGTTAAAGGGAAAGCAATGAGGAGAATGGAAGGGGAAGGAAGGTCAGAGTGTCAAGATTCATGTATATAAAGATGCTAGCTTGTTCGTCAGCCGTTGGAGCGTGACGAGAGAATAGAGATCAAGACAACATCCTCTGATGAAAAAGCTTCCAGTGCGAGAACTCAACGAAGAATATCGATTAACGAAAACAGAAAGCTATCATATTACCTTATCATGCTCGTTTCACGGTTATTGATGCTTTGCTTTACAAAATCTATCATGTACAGGTTCGAGCGTTAGAGAGAGTTGATGGAGAATTACCATTGTTGTTGATGAGGAGCTTGCCCTCTAGTCGTTATTCTCTTGCCTCGGTTTGTGGGCCCACCTTGGGAAGTATAAGGAGGACTTGGTTCTGAATTCGCTTTCTTCTCTTCTTCTTCCTTTCGCGCAACGTCTTCTGCACCAGCATTCTATCAAACTTTGCCTCTGGGCTTTCTCTTCGCTCTCTTCCTCTCCCTTAACAAGCTCCGTGGGGTACCCATCTAAGAAACCTCACCTCCGTGAGAACTCGGGTAGACTCTTGAGAGAAGAAACTTCGATAGCGGGGATCCAGATCCACTCCCAAAGCACTGCTGCTCTCATACTCACATTATGTCATTCAGCCTCACTCGCCTATTTCCCCACGGCCAATGTCCGCACATGTAGGGGAATACTCGGAAAGTGGAAGTGATTAATTTTTAGAAAAGACTGGGTCCGCAGGTGGTTGCATGTGACTTGCATAATATTATGAGCTAATCAGCAAGGAACAAGTGGGAGGTAGCTTTGGCTGAAGGCTCATCGTTGTTCTCAATATGAGCATTCTAGCTTTATACACTATTATCAGTTCCATCTCAGAAGTAATGCTCTTTTCATACAAAAAATGCCCAACAATCTCCACGTTCCATGAAGCATTACTACTCCAATGGCTAAGCATAGTCAGATATTAGCATATACTATACTGAGAGAAAACATATATGAGGAGAACAAAATAAAAAGAGATTTCAGAGAGAATGGAAGGGCTTACTATAGGAACCTCTTTGAACAGAATCCAAGAAGCTGGGAGGAGAGCAGAAACTAGTGGGAATTCAGATCTCTGTACGATAGAAAACCTTGTGAAAATATTGCAGTATCTTGTGGCTCTCTTAAACATAAAGTAGGGTATTAATGAATACTCGTCTTAATTATTAAGACAGCAGTGACATTTGAATGCAGTATAGTTTAGACTTAAAGATGAATTTCCAAGCTTGCGCTAACAAACTATATGATAACTGAAGAAAAACAACCTGTCTATATATATTTATAGTAGGTCATGTGAAACCTGCTCCATACCTAGGAAATATCTATCTATAGTAGATGTCATAGTTGTATGGCACATGGCTGCCACTGTAATGCATTCCACTGGGGTTACTGGGGACTCCAAGTGGAAGTGTATTTGATAGAGTTATTGATAGCTATACTCAAATCCCAAAGAGCGGGAATTAAACTGAGATAGCTAATGGAGATCTCAATGGGTTTGCTGAACAGCCGTCTAGTACTAGATAACAAAATCCGGGATGCTACCAGTCTGTGTTCATTGTCTCCCACGTGCGGTTATGCTACTTCCATTTACGTAGCTAGGAGTAGGCAGGCAGGCAGGCAGTGCTGTTGTGAGCCGTCACGCACACCCCTTGGGTCATGGGATGCAAACAGTAATCTTTTGCGGCAACAATGAAAATCTTCTTGAGTGGGTCATCATCGAGTGACATATGATGTCGCAGACATCCATTGGTGAACCCATGAGGGATGAAAAAACGGTTTGTTTCTAAAATTCCTGGGATTATTACTTATTTATTCTGCTATGCTGCGGTATCGAATACCCTCGGTTGATTTGTAATTGCTTTCCGGCCATTTGTAAGCCTCCCCGAATCCACTACTGGCTGGGTGGGCGGGCACGAGGCGGACGAGAATGTACGAGTGAGTACAAAGTTGTATAATTATGAGGGCCGAGCCTCCCCCACCAGATCAACCTGCCCAACACTCGATTCAAATCTTGCTTCTTTAGGCTCACATTTATGTGTTTTATTATTTTCAACAACTCTAGTCTTCTATGCCGCCCCAGAAACATGTCATACGGTCTGATGCGGGAAGGGCTGCACGCTGGGTATTTAGGTAAAAAGAAAAATTAGAGTGGGGACGAAACGTTCCGAGAATGGGTTTCTTGTAAAAAAAATGAAAAACTATAGTATAATAATTATTATGTACCATACTGTCCTCCAAACAAAAAACCGTGTGCTGTCTGGACCATCCAAAAAGACTGCTACCCAGGCCCACAACCCACCATTCCGCTTTCTTTCCTTCCTTCTTTCTTTCCCGCTTGCGGCCTTGGGATTCCCAACGTAACATACACAAGGAGGAAAGGAAAGTTTATCCGTAAAGTACTTGAAAAGGCACAGACATTGCAGCGAGAAAAAAGGCGCATTTATAATTTAGCCAACGTCGGTCTTGAGTGAGACCTTTCTAGCACCATGTATATGCACCATAGTGTACAAGGGAGGGACAAATATAAACGACCTATAAGATCGAATCATGTCTGTTGCACTCTTTTCTTGCTTATGCCCTATCCCCCCACTCCCCCCACCCCACCCCATCCCTACCTACCAACAAGCGAATCATACTCGAATGCAGGGTGGAATATGGGCAGAAGAAAGGAAAACCGAAAAGAGCAAAAAATGGTGTCGACTTATGTCTCTGAGTGGGTGGGGGGAACAGAAAAGAGAGCTCCCGGAGAGATATCTCCACACTATTTGGTGATAGGTGTTGTTGAGATGTAGGCGCAGTACCAGCTACAAACTGAGTAAATCGTGCTCAACTCCCTTGAGAGCCTAAAGGGTCTGCGTTAGTGTACCTCTCTACGAGAACAATCGCCAAGGAGGAGCAACCCCCTCAACACCATATAGGAGTAGTCTCTTATAGCGCGAGGGTCTCACTGCGGAGTACAGACTCCGCCCTGCTGTTGCGTAGCTGCCGACAAATTAGGGAGTATCATACGGGTATCATACTTATGACGCTAGTAGGTCGATACACAAGGAGTGGCACGGTGGCAGGCCTATATTAGTAACCAATTTTGCAAGCACATATTGGTTGGCCTTGCTGTTAACAAACCCTTTCCAATCAAGAGATTATCTTTATCCCTTTCCATATCAAATCTCTTGAACAATGTGCCATGGTCACAGTATGAAATTTCACTAAATCGAGCTAATCTAACTTATTGGTTTCATACCCAGTAGGACAGCTCTCCCTGCAAGCTGACCCCCACCTCAGACTTAAGATATCCATTCCATCCGGCGGTTCGCCGGAGACTTACATTATACATCCAACACAATTTAACAGCCAGAAGTTAATATAATTACCACATGGGACGTTGGTCTAAAACCGGAAATTATCATAACTATCCCACTATTAACTTACCCTCTAACTTCCGAACCACTCAAAGCTCTCCCGAAGCTTGCCAGGGGCCACACTCTCATTCCTCAAGCCTCAAGCCCTCCAACCACTCGAGAACCTCCCGAGCATCCTTACCTCTCCCTCCCCTCCTACTTTCGCTTCTCCCAGACCCCTCCTCAACAACACCACGCGCACTCAACATCTCATCAATCCACTCAATCACACTCTCGACACCATCCTCATCATCATCATCATCATCATCATCACACACCCCAATAGCCACAACAGGAACAGAAGTGCTATCGCCAGCCGTCACCGGCTGATCAAATAACCCAAGAACTGCCCCCGCATTGCAAGGAAGGCAAGTACATGAGTTTCCCGGAGATGTAGTGGTAGTACCAGTTTGGGGCCGTGGAGAGCCAGGAGTACTAGTAGAAGGGTGAAAAAGCGGAAGCACAGCGCCTGAAGCATCGCACGGGAAGAGTGGGGCTTGGTGCAGGGGCTCCGGTCGTTGCAGTGGCGGGGTAAGTGTGATGCGGGGGGTTGGGGCGCTCTGTGCGCGCACGAGCCGGTTCCGCCGGACCGGGGCGGAGGGAGGATGTAATACATTGAGCTCTGCATCTGCAGGCACGAGGGGTGCTCGTTTACTCACCACCCCTGGCTTGGGTAAGTCCACCCTTGTTGGCCTTATTTCTTGAGCCGAGTGTGTGCTGGTAGGCCCTCTAGGCCTACCGCCCGAGAATAAAGGTAGCACATTGCCGTCAACGTCAGTGGGGAAGTAAAACCCTGGCACAACGCCATCTGCGGTTCTTCTCGACTCGGTACTCTGGAGTGGGGATAACATTTTTTGGGTGCTGGTATGATATACGAGGGTTTGGTTGTTTGTTAGTTTGTTGTGTGGTGTGTACTGATAGTGGTGGTGGTGGCGGTAGAGAAGTATCTCAGAAATTATATATTGTAGTTTGAGTTTGCAGGTTGATACATGAATTCATATTGTCTGCAGCACGTGTATGTATGTTTGACCTGACTTGACTTTCGGTCGAGTGAGAAATGGTGATTATGAGGGGGGCCGTGCGAGATAGGAGTGGATGTTTAAGATTCAACAGGGGGCTTAGATGTGCCATGCCATGCCGGGTTAATCAAGTTTCCTCCGGTGGGCTATCGTATCATACCTTTCAGTCTTCATTATTGTGTCATTCAGCATCAATTGTGTCGAACCTTATCATATTATCATAGTCAACCTCAATCAACCCCCTCTCTTCCCTACCTTCTGACCTGTTCTGAAAAATACCCCTACAACAGGAACTACCCAGACCATCCCGTGACTAACCAAATAAAGACTAGCGCAGGAATAAGGTCACAAAGCCAATTCAGGTGCCAAAATAAATCTGCGAAAAAAACACTCCAAACCAACCAGCAATTATGTCCTCCTCAGCAAACACTGCGAAAAAACGCTTAACAAAACCCGCCCCTGCTCCCGCGAAGCAAAAACAAAAGCAGGGAAAAGCGAAACCACGGTCGACACAGAAAGTCACCACTTCCGACGCCGAGGACGATTCCGCATCGGCGGGGTATTCCGAGTCCGCGTCTGCCTCTGGCTCTGCATCTGATTCTGCGCCTGGTTCCGAAGAGGAAGAGGAGGGGAAGGAGGAGGAAGAGGAGGGGAAGGAGGAGGAAGAGGAAGAAGAGGAAGAGGATACATCTGCGCCATCGGAATCGGATGACGAATACCACCCCCCGGTAGACTTCGTCCGTCTTCCGCCACCCGTGCCGTCCAGTCGAAACCCGTTCTCGTCCAAGAACCTCGCCGGGAAGGAGTTATGGCTGATATCGGCGCCAGTGTCGGCACCGTTGTCGAAGTTAGGGAGTGTTAATGCTGCCGACGTGCTGGATAATGCGCAAGTGCTTGGAACGAGCAGTGGGCGGATGTTCTCGGTCCGCGAGACGGATGAGGGTGCAGGTGTACAGGTTCTGGTACCGAATGGGAGGGGGGGGTATTTGCTTGGTGAGTCCTGCTCTACCACTACCGTTTTTTTTCTTTTTCGGGGCACTGATCCGAGTGGCGGTTTGAAGGTGGTAAGAAGATTACGAAATCTGTGCAGTTCTTTGAGACGTTGCCGGATAGGGGGCCTGAGAAGAGGAGTGAGGAGGTGATTGCGAAGAGCGTCAGAGCTCAGCCTAATGGGTTGAAGATGAGGTTTAAGCCGATGGGGTATGTCGGCAATCAGGATGAGGACGGAATGCCGGATGCTGTAGAGCCGGAGGCCCTAGAGCCCGTCAGGAAGAAGCGGAGGGAGAGCGGGGAGGAAGGAGGGTTTATTAGGGTGAAGGGGGAACATGGGGAGAGAAAACATAAGAGTAAGAAGAATAGGAAGGAGACCCTTCCGTGATCTTGGTTTTCTCTTTTTTTTTCCCCTTCCGTTCCACACAATCCGGGCGGCAGGCTAAGTTGGTGACAGTATATATTGTATTATATCGTATTGCTTTAGGCGGCATTCAAAAGTTTTTGCAATTATTTTTATATGGTATGGTTTAGGAAAGGGTGGTTTTTTTTTTTTAATTTTTTTTTTAGAATGTAAACTATGCTCCTACTTGCGCCTGGGCACCTTGTTGTAGTTGAGATTGAACCTGAATAATTTCCATCTTTTTTCGTTCCTGCTTCTCCTGAATGTCGGTGATTTGCTTTTCGATACGTGCGCTGTAACATGAGCTGGTCAGTTTCAGGCCTAAGAAGGCGAACATAGTGGAAGGACATACATTTCTGAGTTGATAAATTCCAATCTCTTGTCCACATTCATTACCGCCTCCGACTTGTCCTGCTTGACGAGAACGGGCCCAACGAGCTTGTAGATCTTTGCGTCATCGGCCAGACTTGCGAATTCCTACTCAAGTCAGTAGGTTATCCTCATCACCATAATACCTTGTAGGGATGGATAATACCTTTTGCACAGACCTATTCTCCTGAAGCTGCGAATCCAATTTCTGTCGAGCCTCGACGATAGAGCTCATCTCTTATTTCCCGTTAGCATAACCCCCAATTAGAAAACACAATCCGGAACAAACACCTTTGGATAGAGCCTGAAACTGATCTGTGAGATCCTGCAACATTTTTCCTGCCATAATGTACGGGTAGTTATCGAAAGACGAACGTTTTCCTCTCTCACAACACTCTCTCACTCTCTCCGTTGTGCCGGAGCACAATGTCATGGCAACCGTTGCTTGTTTTAGTGGTGGGGCATCGCCAAGACTTTTGTGATACTAGGTGTCACGGCTGACTTGCAATTAAAGCCTCCCTCTCTGCCTTATTTTTTTTACTTTGCATGAAGCACGAGTACAGTACACATTTTCTCCCTATCCTTCTTCTTCTTCTTCTTCTCCTCGTGAGTTCTCCTTGCTCCACCATAAGCTCCTATCTCTACTTGGGCTCCACAACTGATTCCATAGTTAATTGTTTTGCTGTAGGTCATTCCTCGCTTGCACTCCCCGCATTTGAAGTTGAGTTGGAACTCTCTCCTCGAGCACTCGTCATCGCCATGTCTAATACCGATTTCGTCGGGGTATGTTTCTCTCTTTCCATTTCCCCCCACCCCTCCCCGCGATAAGGATTTACGGGTTGAACTAATAAAAAGATAATGGTTTAATCAGAAAGCGATAACCATCGTCAAGAAGGCGATCGAGGAGGACACGGCAGGGAATTATGAGGCCGCGTACACCCAATATTACTCTGCCCTGGAGTGTTTCATGCTAGCTTTGAAATGGGAGAAGAATCCGAAGATGAAGGAGAGCATCCGTGCTAAAGCTGCCGAGTACATGGAACGAGCTGAGAAGCTCAAGACGCACCTTGAAGAGTCTAAGGGGAAGAAGAAGCCCAGCAAAGTTGGTGTGAACGGGAAGGAGAATGGGGGAGGACAGAAAGGGAGGCATGTATTTCTTCTCCCCTTCACTACTTCTGCTTTTTGGGAAGCTATGACAGAGGGTGGCTAACGGGAATTGCAGCGATGAGGAGGACGCCATTGATCCAGAAAACAAAAAGCTGCGAGGAGCACTTGCTGGAGCTATTCTTACAGAGAAACCGAACATCCGTTGGGAGGACGTTGCTGGTCTGGAAGGTGCCAAAGAAGCGCTGAAGGAGGCTGTTATCTTACCCATAAAGTTCCCTCATCTGTTTACTGGGAAGAGGAAGCCCTGGAGGGGTATTCTGCTTTACGGGCCCCCTGGTACCGGTAAGAGTTACCTTGCAAAGGCTGTGGCGACGGAAGCGAATAGCACTTTCTTCTCGGTCAGCAGTTCAGACTTGGTTTCTAAGTGGATGGGTGAGAGTGAAAGGTTCGTATTCTTTCGACCCTGGAGATGTCATTGTTGGAAGAGGGGGTATTGATGTGGTTCGCACAGGCTTGTGAAGCAACTATTTGCAATGGCCAGAGAAAACAAACCTTCAATTATCTTCATTGACGAGGTCGATGCCCTTTGCGGAACCCGAGGAGAGGGCGAGAGTGAAGCTAGTCGAAGGATAAAAACCGAGATGTTGGTTCAGATGGACGGTGTAGGTCATGATACATCGGGTGTGTTGGTACTCGGAGCTACAAATATCCCATGGCAATTGGATTCTGCTATTCGACGACGGTATATTACTCTCCAGGGAGACCCAGATTGGTGTTGCTAACTCCGGAACAGATTCCAGCGGAGAATACACATCGCCGTTCCTGACCTTCCCGGCCGAGTCAAAATGTTTGAACTTTCGGTAGGCTCAACGCCTTGCACCCTCACTCCTCAGGACTACAAAAGCCTCGGCCAGATGTCAGAAGGCTACACTGGCAGTGATATCAACATCGCTGTTCAAGATGCCCTCATGCAACCAGTCCGGAAAATCCAAACGGCGACTCACTACAGAAAGGTGCTTCTCCTTGTTCCCCTAGCTTTCGTCCCGACTGACACTCTGCAGGTCATAACACCAGAACAGGAAGAAAAGCTAACACCATGTTCCCCCGGAGCTCCCGGTGCAATGGAGATGACATGGGTAGACGTAGATCCCGATAAGCTAATGGAGCCGCCCCTAGAGTTGAAGGACTTTGTAAAAGCTGTGAGAATGAGTCGACCCACCGTCAGCAAGGAGGATATCAAGAAGAGCGACAATTGGACAGAGGAGTTCGGAAGCGAAGCTTAAGTTAGAGAATCAGAGAATTACAGCCGGCGACAGCGGGGGATGTTTGTTTCCGGCTTTTGCGGATCTTTTTCCTCTTGGTTTTGCCGGATGGCCTTATCTTGTCTTGTTGTCGTGTATAGCTTAAATATCGGGCTTCATCGCATGGGTTTTTTGCAACTTTTTTCCCCCTTTCTTCACTTTGAATGGCAGTTTGCTGGGTTTATCCGGTTGGTATGGTTGAGCCTTGGGGGGGGGGGTTGGAATTGGCTTGATGGGTCTATGATCTTTTACTTGAATTACAGAAGTGATGAGTGGGGTACTTTGAGCGAATGTTCCAATGGATATAGAATGAAGCGGATGGGATAGCACCTTCAGTGTTTCCAAAGGCCGCTTTTGAGGCACTTACGATTGCTCCTAGCTAGACTCTTGCTCGTATATAAGTATGATAACGGCTAGCCACTTGAAAACTAATAAAATCGTGGACCAGAAATGCAAGCTCCCCGCCATCTATTTGACCCCAGTGACCAGGGAACATTCCGGGGTTAGGGTTAAGCTAGCCAGCACGTGCCACGCACCCCACCACAACGCACCACCACACCATCCTTCGAATCCCAAAGAGCCGCCAGACGCGAGCACAGCCAACAAAACTACTCGAGTACTGCCGCCACAGCAAACAAGACGATGCCGAAAAGGCGAAGAGAGGATGGACCCAAACGTGCCCCCTCTCTCCCTCCTTCCCCTATCCCCTGCGGTTTTCGTAGTGCTGATGAAATTTCGTAGGGGCCCCTATGAGCGCTCTCGCAGCGCGTAGACTTCGTTCGCTGACTACTAGTGCGCAGCACCTTGGGTTGGAAGGGGCGGAGAGGGTGGGGAAGGAGAAGGAAGAAGAGAAGGCGCCGGAATTATTGGATGAGGAGACACGTAGGTGTAGGGAGGAAATTGAGATGGGGTTAAAGAAGGGTGGTGGTGGTGGTGGTGGTGGTGGTGGTGGGAAGAGGGTTGTTATCAGTCATGTGCAGATTTTGTCTAGGGGTGGTGGTGAAGCGATGCCTTCGTATTCACCTGAAGCGGCGGTGACGGAAGGGCAGGGCGATGTTGAAATGGACCTGGATATGAAGGTTGATAAAGAGGTCCGGATGTCGAATTTCACACCCACTTCCGAGAACTACATCCCCGCTCAAGATGGGAGTTGCGTTGTCCGGATGGCACCCGGGGAGGTTCCTATCCCCTATGGTATTCCCCAGTCAGTGTATCGGTCGGGCTAACCACGGTTAGACTCTTGTGATCCTCGGGGAATACGAACTCCGCGTGAGAAAAGGAGTCGTCACCATCTCCGGCGCAACATTAACTCGCCATTCCGGGTGTTGTCAGGTGTTTGCGCCGAGCACGCATGCCTTGCCAGAGATTGCCTGCGTGAAGGTTAAGAAGAAAGGGGAGGGTTCTGATGCGGAGATTTTAGTCACGCAGACGGAGTCTGGGATACGGAATTTAGGGAGGACGTGTCCGGTAGCTAATGGGATTTGGGCGCCAGCTGGGGGGGATGGCAGGAGGTCTTTCCATCCGGTATGAGTGCTTATTCAGATTGGAACATTGGTGATCGCGGCTGATGTCAAGAAGTTGTTTACCGCGAGCGCGCCCTTGCCACTTCTCACCGTTCCGAAACAGTGGGAGGAGATGCTCGGGGGGATTGAGAAAATCGCTGATACCGGAAACGCCGCACCCCTAGTTATTCTCCTTTCTGGGGGAAAGTCGGTTGGAAAGTCCACCCTCTCTCGGATTCTCACGAACCAGCTCCTCACCGCAGAAACCTACCCGAGAGTCTACTACCTAGACGTCGACCCAGGTCAACCCTCCTTCACACCCCCAGGCTTCCTCTCCCTCCACTTACTCGAGAGACCCATTCTCGGACCCCCCTTCACTAGCCCGCTTCTCCCAAAAACCCTCATAACAGCCCACCACATTGGCTACACCTCCCCACGCGAAGATCCATCAGCATACATCCGCGCCATCCTCGCCCTCCTATCGGACTACCGGTCCGCGGCGCTGGCCGACCCGGGCCCGCTCCTCGTCAACTCGGCCGGGTGGACAAAGTCTCTAGGCCTAGAACTTCTCCAAGAAATCATCCAGGCCTCGTGCACCACCGACATCATCTACATAACTTCAGCGCCAGGCCACCCAATCCCAATAATGGACGTCCTCCCCCCAATAAGCCCCCCGAGAGTGCACGTGCTCGAGTCCAGCGCTACCAGCGGGAACGCAAGATTCACAGCAGCGGACCTACGCACACTACAAACCTCCTCCTTCATACATTACTGCCCAGACACCCTGCGCTGGGTCGTCAAGCCCCTCGCTGAAACCCAGCCCTGGCGCCTCCCATACGCCGGCGCGCACCCAGCAATCGATGGGGTATCCCTCCTACACGAAGAAGACCTCTCTCCCACGGAACTCCTCACCGCCATCGACGGTACGCTAGTCGCTGTCGTGGAAGTCGATGACGACGAAGAAACCATAAGCGAGACTGCAAAAATCGTCCTAACGCCAGAGGGACTCCCGTACCTACCCACCCCACCCGCGCCGGAACGTTCGCGCGCCGTGGGGATGGCGCTAATTAAAGGCGTTGATGTGGAGAAAAGAGAGGTATGGGTTGTCGCTACGCTTAGTTCCAACGACGCCAAGAGGCTACAGGGGAAGAGGACTGTGCTTGTACGTGGGAGGTTAGAGTTATGTGCCGCGGAGATGGTAGCGGGAGTTGAGGAGGACGGCGCTGGGCACGAGGTGCCGTGGATTAGTTTTGGTGGGGGGGGCACTAGCGATGGGAAAGGTAGGAGTGCCTGGAGGGTTAGGAGGAATCTGATGAGGAGAGGCCAGCAGCTTGGACAGTAGGGAAATGGAAAATGGGGGCTTGGAAGTGCAGAGTTGCTCGGCAGTTTTATTTTAGGTATGATAGAGAAAGAAGCTTGGGCACAGCGAGGGTAAAAAAATTGGGTCGGGATCCGGCCAGCACCTGCCCCGCATAGCGCTGCATTGTGAGGTGGTGGGTATTACCCCTTATTCGATAAACCACGATTAAGTACGAGTGATAATGCGTGAAAACATATTTTACCTTTGATGCAGATAACTATATAGTGCCAAATGCCACAACTCGGGCCGGGCGGGTTGGGTGACCCTTCCCCACTCCCCTTGCCACAGTACGGTGCTCGTAGCTTTCGCTAGAAATACGGTAGCTCGGGAGTGCTACGACATGCTATCATGCGAAAAATCCATCAGTAATTTAGTAGTCTACCCGATCTACCGGTACGCAACTTCCCAGGAGCTGGTACCGTACGAATCGTCCAGTCCCTACCGTATTCGGGAGCGCTAAACATCATACCTGCCGGTTTTGGTAATGGCACCCGTACTTGTATGACTATAGGTCTGTTACACGGGTTAGGTCAAGTGCGGGGAGACTGGCTAGGCATCATTCCTCCTACCGCATTCTTCTTCCTATCATAGCAATAAATATTATTAGGCGAATTTTCTATACAAGTAGTTCTTGCAGTGGACCTGATGACAGAAACAGTTATGATACGAGAAAACTAATTTACCCGATTTGATTCCGGTTCACAAGAGAGAGGTACAGTACTGTACGAGCTTGGTGCCAAAATTCGCTGACCCCCCCCCCCATTTTACACCAAAAATGGCTGATTTCAAAGCACTCAAAAGCTCATTTGAAAGAAATATAGAATGTCATAATGTAGGTAATTATCCAGACTCTCTGGGTAAAAATTATGAGAATTTTTCCTGCTCCACCATGATGGCTGAGAGTCTAGAGTCAAGATAAGATACTGTTGCAATGTATCATACTAGTACTTTTTGTATGGCAACAACCTCTTATAAAATTGTAGGTATAATATCATACCACTTGCCTACTATTATTACTTTTAGTATTGCACTATGGATATTTACTAACAAAGCTTGTCACTTATATAGGTACTGTAATAATATATAGATATCATAGCTCTAAAGGCCCTTGCAAAATTTCCTTTTTTTTTTTTTTCGGAGTGTTGGGGCTGAGGTTTCACAACATGAGAATACCCATTTTTGGTGTGTAAAACGGGGGGGGGGGGGAGGTCAGAGAATTTTGGCACCAAGATCGTACTCTACAGTATGATAATATGGTATCAAGTTTCTTCAGTCAGGTCTGTATCATAAAATAATAATAATAATTTAAACCCACGGTATGCAGCTCTTATAAGATAGCTTAACCCCCCCCCAAAAAAAAATAAGAAAATATAGGAAACTTGAAACCCTGATGGCTAACCTAGCAAATAACCCTCCTTTCCAATCATTCATGGCCAATATTGACATTTTTTATCCTTCCCCTTTCAGGCTGGTAAAGCTGATTGCTTGCAAGAGCTGGGAATGCCGTAATAACATTTTCTTGGGGGCGGGAGGTGTAACCAACCAGCTTGCGCGGGGCGCGGTCCTCTGATCGACTACGGTAGGTTGCGAAAGTTCGTGCACCATGTAATCTGGGCGGTCACAAATAGCCAACCCTCCCTGGGTTCGGCAAGAGATTGTCAGTTTTCGAGTTTAAAATGTATTTCATGAGTGTGTGTGTGTCTTTTGTGGTATTCAAAAAGACTGTAAACTTTCGGAAATGCAGAAAATTAAGAGGGGAAAGGTTGGGGGGGGGGGGTGAGGTATTGAGAACAATGTCATTTGAGGGTGTGCCAGTGAAAGCGAGAAAATGTGTTGCAACACAAACAACCCTTATGATAGAAAGCTGAATACCACAACTATACTTAAGGGTCAGCTATTATTATTTATTCTCTGGGTGTGTGCAAAAAAATCTGAAGTTATTTCTGATGGTAAAATGTCAATTTCACAAATCTCAGGTTTTTTGTATATAAAATATGCTATAGAGGTCGAAAATATTTTCTGAGCTAATATAGATATACTCTACCGGCACCCTACCAGGTAGATGGCTAAGCAAAAATCAATGCTTTGTGGTCGAGGTCCGAGAGTCACGTTTTAACTGGTACAGTCTCATTTTATATAATAATATTATACTCGTACAGTAGGACGGGATTTTTTGATATAATATAATAGATACATAACCCCGGCATGTCCTGTGAAACAGCCTTGATATATCCGCTCGTTCGCTCGCTTGTTCGTCTCCCGACCACACAAAAACCCAAATCCAGACCCAAATCCAGACCCAAACGCCATTTAATGAGTAAAATCACATAACGGAGGTGAGCAGAGCACTAATATACTTTCGTGAACGCACTACCTATTCCCCCCCCAACTGACACAAGAGGGACCTCACCCAATACAAGACTTTTTCCCTCTTCCTCTTCTCCCTCTCCTTCGTCCCCTCCACCCCTTTCCCCTCCGCCCCGAGCATATGCACCTTCTCCTCCATCCCATTGCTAAAGCTCCTCCTCGTCCTGAAAACGTCCGCAAACAGATCGCCAGCGCCGAGCGTATGGTTCTCAGGCTTCAACCCCCTTCCATCCACCAAATGCCTGTCAATATTCCCATGAGCCAATAACAAGCCGGCGAGCTCCACTTGTCGACGAATCACGGCGACATGCAGCGGCGTATGTCCCACATTATCCTGCGCATTGACGTCGACACGCTGGTCGGCCAGTAGCGTCTGCACGATGCGGACCGCTCCCTCCAGCCGCCCCCGCCCCGCCACGCGAACAGCCAGGAGCAGCGGCGTGGAGCCATCCTGATCACGGGTGTTGACGGCGATGTTGGGGTGTCTGAGCAACTCCTCCACGAGGTTGGGCCCTCGCGCGCGGGCAGCTTTATGCAGGGGCGTTTCCAAGCGGCAGTCTGCGAGGTTGATATCCACCCTCGGGTCGGCGCCCAGCAGGTTGATGATCTTCTCGTAGTGCTCTAGCGTGTTGTGGTCCTTGAAGGGTTCATCCGCCGCGTGGGAGAGCGGGGTCATTCCATTCCGACAGCGGAAGTTGACGTCTATGTCTTTGCGCCCCAGGAGTAGCTGTACCGCGCTAAGCCTTGCCCTACTCGCGGCGATGCAAAGCGGGGTCTGCATAAAGGGGTCTGTAAGGTTGACGTTCACGCGGGGGTCCGAGGTTAACATGCTGATGACCGCCCTTGTGGACCCGTTCACGGCAAATCCCAATGGTGTGCGGCCGGCCTCATTGAAGGCGTTGACATCGACTTTCGGACAACCCAGTAACATCCTTAGCACGGGCCCGCATCCGCGCTCCACAGCGAGGTGTATGGGTGTGTGCTGTATCCTGTCCCCCCGGTTCACATCGACGCGGGGATCATCAAGGAGTAACCTGACAACGCTCTGATCACTGACGAACACAGCCATATGCAGCGCCGTCATACCGTGCGCAAAGTGATCCACGAAATTCACATTCACCTCCGGCCGCGCCAGCAGGCTCGCCACATTCTCCCGCCCACCAAATTCCGCGGCGTGGTGCAGCGCCGAGCGACCGTCGATGTCGCGCACGTTCACGTCCGTATCCGCCCGCTCGAGCAGCGCACGAACGACCTCCACGCCGCCACCGAATTTATCCCGCACGGCGTACGCGAGCGCGGTGGCATGCCGCCAGTCGGTGGAATTGACGTCCACATCCGCCCTCTGCGCCAGCAGCCTCACGATCTCCACACGGCAGGATATCGCCGCGACGATCAGCGGGGTCTCGCCCCAATCGTCCCGCGTGTTGGCCGGAATTCCACAGTCCAGCAGCGTCTTGATAACCTCGGGGCTCTCGTCCGACACCGCTGCGTTCAGGCTGAAGTCTATGTCCTTCAGGATGCCCGAGTTCACCAAGCGCCGGATCATGTGCTTGTTCCCACGCTCCGCGGCGTGGTAGATGGCTTTTGAGGCATAGGTTAGGTCGTTGAAGACGCTGTCCGTTAGTGCGTCCGTGAGGAGGTAGTGGAGCGTGCGGTTTGTGCGTAGGAGGGAGAAGACCGTCGGTGGGGATTGGTAACCTGCAATGTGAAGGATGAGCTCGGGAGGGAGTGTGAGGAGTGTTGCCATTTTTTCATGACTTTTATATATATATATATATTTCGGGGGGGGGGGGGTGGGGTGCGGGAAAGATGGAGATATATAATTTACCGTGGCCCGGTATGTTGCAGCGGGGAAGTTCTTCACCACGAAGGCAGGAGGGGGTGGTCCCGTCCAATAACGGTCCATCTTGTTTTACATTGCGCCATGCCACTGGTTACTGTGTGATTGGTAGTATGACGTGGGTGGTGTTCTTGTACCTTACACGTTACAGCACCGGGGGTTGTGGGTAAGTCTGGCGGACTCTTGGCAGTATTTACTATGTGATATGGCGCCAAGAGTTCGACAGACTTTTTTCCAACCCCTAGTACGGTACATAAACCTGACACAGCAATAGTTTCGCAAGTTCCAAACGCTCAAAAAGCGAACGATAAACAATGATAGAGAAGAATGATGGATAACTAATAAATCCTCAATTGGTCATGGATAAATGGAATATCTCATCGAATTCTCTAAAGTCGAGAGTTCGTCCCCACTTACGTGAATCCAGGGCAACCCGGACTAGTCAACCTTGGAGTATCCGAGCGGTCTTATCGGGCAAAGGGCGCACATAAACTGCGGACTATTTCTCGGAGTCTTAATAAGCCTACACTTCAGTATTTCATACCCGGCATTGCATTTAGTCTACAAAAAACTGGTCCTTGTTGCATTCCGCCATCTTTGAGGCCCTCAGCCCCAGGCCTCCTCAACTGCTCCCCATCTAGTTCGAGTAGGGCGGATCCGAGTTTCTCAGGAAAGGTATCCGATAGGAGAGAAACTTCGGAAGGGCTTCCACGCTCACGGGATTATATGGCCCGAGTTTCCCCTCCTCCAATTCGAAAGTGTCCAACATCGTCCCCAGTATGACGGCCGTCTGGACCATATCTAGATTCGCATCGAGGACTTCTCGGATGTCTGCCGGAACCCCATCAAATACCTCCTGCCAAAATCCCCTCTCCGACTCCTCAAAATCGCCCGGCATGTGAAACTTTTTCTCGGAAAACTCTCCAGCAAGGGTATGGATACGGCCGAAGCCCATGCCGAAGGGAAGGGGGGATGAGAATTCCCAGTCAATGATGCCCGATACCTCGCAGTTCTCGTCCACCATGATATTCATCTCGTTCAGGTCGAAGTGTGATATAAACAGCGGAAGTTTTTTCAGTTGATCCAACTTGCTAAGCAGATCTCTGGCCACTTCTTTAAATGGGTGGATTTGGTCGTCGGAGGAGGACAGAAGCAATTCCAGATGGGGGCGGAGCTTGCTATCGACAACACTATCGCTGCTACCCTTGACATAGCCTTTAGAGAAGATCTTGCCTAATGACTTGTTGATTGTGACGGCGACCTTAGGGCCTTTCCCTCTGGTGCCTTCGAACCATGTTTGGCCGGGAATGGGCGTCATCCAATAAGCCCAGATGCCATCGCGCTCTAGGTCTTCGTCCTTGAGAAGCTCAATATCGGGAACGACGGGTCCGAGGGCCTCTCGAGCGATCTTGAAAGGCTCCATATCCATAGGTTCGGGCCGAAATTGGATAATGACCTCCTCATCACTCTGCAAAGTTACAATCATGGTTCTGCTGAAAAATCCTTGGATGCGCGGACCTCGAGCTTTCTTTGCAGGAATGCCAGAGTGTGAGTGAGCCAGCTGCTTCGCCTTTTTGACTTGCTTTGACTCTGTATTCAAGCATGTTGGAAGGTCGGCATTAGAGGTGATCGTGATGGCCATTGAGAATATGTCGAAGGTGGAAGTCGTATAAGGAATGAGAAGTGAATTTGCGAAACGGCGAGCTGGTAACAGAGAGGTATTGTTCGTTAACAAAATTAACCGTACACCAACGATCAATAGCGACACCACTACCCCACCAACCCCACCATCCAGAAAAACTAACAAAAAATTAAAAAGAAAATACATATTAAAATTTAATATTTAGTATGCCATCCATCTGCCTTAATAATTGCTTCCATCCTATCCACCATTGATCTTGTCAAAGCACCAAAAACTTCTGGGTCAAGAAGTTTCAAACAATCAGTAATAGCCTCTTCTATTGCCTTTTTGACCTCATTGATAGAAGCCTCTATGAAATATAGCTCAGGATAGTACTTGTAAAGCTTATCTTTCACTAGAGACTAAGCATTTTCAATTGGATTGAGGTCTGGTAAATAGCCAGAAATTTCCAAAAGAGTAATTCCCTGTCCTGAGCCATCTCCTAAAGGGCAAGTGAGTCTTAGCATTATCAATGATCAAAAATATCTCTTCCTCTCCAGCTTTTTTCCTGATATCCTCCCATATCTCTAGAAAGTCATACTGATCATAAATATCAATAATTAACTTTCCAGTAACTCTACTCTCAGCAGAAGTAGGATGAGGAAAAACCAGCAAAAAGAGACCATGAGTTTGACTATAAAAATGACCAGTTATAATTTGGCCAATCTTACTCTCTCTTCTTCTAGCAGTAGGTTCAACACAATCCTTATTCTACTTTTCTTTTAAATATTTAATATCTTGTTTTTCCTCTTTCTTCCTCTCTGCACAGCCATCTTATCTCTCCACATTGTCCTTTTTCTCCATATCTCCCTTACCCAATACCTATGAGCCAATATCTACCCCAATTTCTATTGAGCCAGATCTTCATCCAAATAAATCATTTCCTATACTAATCACTTTTTCAAATATCTTTGCGTAACTCTTCTCCTTACTGTCACAGTTGAGATATTTGGAGTAACTCTTTTACCAATCTCAGAATAGCTAGTATTGAAATTGCTAAGAGCTTTCTCCACTATGGATTATTATCCTGAAACTTGGTAGTTTTAGAATATCTTGCTCTACTTATTCTCTCCTTATCCTCTATCACAGATATGACTTAGCAAGGAAAGGTTTTCATATGATATATACTTGAACATCATAGGTATGTGATATTTCTTACAAGATCTTGCTTAAAAGTCATAGGACATTTACACAACTCATATATAGTGTACATAGTACCAAGCTGTTAGGTATATGGAAATCTAAAACAAAAGTACACAGACCTTATAGTAGGGTAACTGCGTACAGACCCTCGATTCACTGGAGCCAACACCCTCCTCCAGCTCCCTTATAGGACCTGCATGTCATTAGCAAGATTTCGAAGAGTTGCGTCCTATAACTAAATTAGCACATCAATGAAGCCCACTTCATAATACCACGTATGTTGCCACTATCTATCTGACCACCTACTGTTTACAGCATATATGGTAGGTGTTACGTTCCCTAATCGGTATTAGTTCTCAGCAACAGGCAGACGATACTTCTCTTGTTCTCTCGCGACGATAGCTCTTAGGCTCGTGCCTATGATAAGGTGGGAGAGACTCTCGCATCTCAGATTCTTATTGCCTCTCATACTCTTTCTTCAACTCGACTCTTATAGTAGAGTTCTCGTCTGGTAGGTATGTATTCGTAAAGAGCATAAAGGTTTTATATTCATAAAAGCATAAAGTAATAAGTAAGAAAGTAACTTAGAATGAAGCATGAAGAGCCTATCTACTCAGTCCTAATAACCTCCTTTTATAGTTGCCCTTCACACCCCTGTAACTCACTCCTCAAGTCACATGCCACATATGACTCACAACTGTAAGTCATATCAAAACATCATAAACTAGTCATATGACCAAAATGGTCACATGCGCAAAGCCCATGACCTCTAAATAAGGTCATGTGTGAAATATACATATCATCATAAACCAATCATATGATCAAAGTGGTCATATGTGCAAAACCCATGATCTCTAATGAGGTCATGTGCGAAACATAACATATCTATAACTCATAACTATGAGTCATGTGAAAACCTCTTTCTCACTAAGCCACATTTGTGACATTAGCTCCTCCCTCCCTAAGCTCGAGTCCCTTTGAGCTTAGAATCTGTCATTATGGAGGCGGTCCATGAACCTCCTGAAGCGTTTGGAGGTTTTGACACTTCCCGGCAGTAACCGCGTAACTCGTCGATGATGGCTCTCCACTTGAGCCGTTCTTTCTGCGTGGCTTCATCTGCCTTCTCTATCCTCTCATTGTAGGAGGCCCGGACTATTGCCATTCCCCTCGTTGCTCTGCTGATCATTTACTAGAGTGATTTGTTTTCGGTCTCCAAGCGGGTGATCGTTGCTTGTTGCCTTTTCGTTTTCTCCTCTAGCTGATTGATTTATCACCGCAATCGTTCGACCATTAGACCCAGTTCTTCCTTGGACACAAAGGCTTTTGTATCCTCCCCTGTCTTAGGTTCCATCCTTGGAACCTCTTGGGTCGCCTGTTTGGCTTTTCATCATTCCCTTCGATAGTATAGGTAGTATCTGCGTATACAGTTCTGCCAGGAGATCTTGTGGTGCGAGGAGCTAGTAGGGAAAGGTTGTGGTTTTGTTGCCCACTCGGCTTGGATTGGTATAGTTGGTGGCGACTGCCATGTGACCGACTTCTTGCTCAGGAAGAAGTGGCTTTATTGTTTTCCATCTAAGTGTACAGGGTACCCATCGTCCATGCATGCCGTCCAGTGATAGAAGGCATGGTTTCTTTCATTGTCGTTGACCACCTTGGTCCATTCAGCCTCGATAGTTTTTTCCTCTTTCTCCTTTTTGATTCTGATGTCTTCTTCGGTTGCAGCCCATTTGGCTGAATTAGGTGGAGGGCTCATGGGGCTACCTACGAGCTCGAAGTCATTTGGAGCGTCCTCGATGCTCGGTTGATGGCTTGTACGGGTAGTGTTGGTGGAAGAGGATGAGGGCATCTTGAGCATTAGTGAAGTATGTGGCTGAGTACCACTCTTGATCATGTTTGGCTGAATAACCGGTCCACTTAGCATGGTATTGAAGACTACCATATTGTGAGCGGGAGTCGATTATTTCATCAAGTTTGTATTCGGGTTCTCTGTCGAATTCAATAGGTGGAGGAGGTATAATCGTTTGTGAAGGAAGCTTGTTGTCTTGATAGAGTTCCAAAAGTGAGATGTCGAATGTGTTGTGTATCTTCATGGACGGGGGAAGGTCGAGTTTATATACTCGGTTCCCTATCATTTCCAATATCTTGAATGGTCCCATTTTCTTGTAATCCAATTTCTTGCATAGTCTTGTTGTCTGTATATTCCTTGGTAGTAACTACACCTTATCGTCTTGTTATAGGTGTGGATCAGGTTTTCGGTGTTGATCGTAGTTTTCTTTCTGTAGTAATTGTGCTGTCGTCATTTCTGCTCATTGGGTGTCATGTAATTGACTCATATCTTCTTTGTCCGTTATCAGTCCTTTAGTCGTATGAGATATGGCCTGATATTCTGGGTCGAGACCGTAGTTTGCATAGAAGGATATTGTCTTAATCGTTTCTTGTTTTCCGTTGTTGTATACGAACTCTGCCATCAGCAGTAACTCGTCCCAATTGTCCTGCTGATAGTTGATATAGGCTCGTAGATATTGTTCCAATATGCAGTTCGTTTGTTCAGTTTGTCCATCCATTTGTGGGTGGAAAGCCGTAGATAGCTTCCTCTTGATTCCGAGTTCTTCCATTATCTCCTTCCATATTCCTGACGTGAATATGGATCCTCGATAGATGATAATGTCTTTCGGTAGTCCACATAGTCGAAAGATTTCTTTGATGAACGTTGTTGCGAACTGCCGTGCCATCATATCTATTTGAGTTGGTGTTAGGCATATGGAAATCCGAGACATGTGCACAGACCCACGGTAGGGTAACTGCACACAGACCCTCATATTTACCGGAGTGCCAACACCCCCCTCCAGCCCCCTTATGGGGCCCGCACGTCATTAGCGAGATTTCGAGAGTTGCGTCCCATAACTAAAAAGTCACATCAATGAAGCCCGCTTCATAACACCATATACG
>JACCEG010000632.1:3780-60118 GCA_014065205.1 Tuber brumale | reverse complement strand
ATGAGTCACGATTATGACTCATAGTTGTTTTGATTTATAAGCGGGTTGAGTGAAGGACTATAAAAGGAGGCCAGTAGAGCCTGGTAGTTAGTTCTTCACGCAACCACCTATTATACTTTCTTACCTATACTACTAAGAATAGAGTCTATTCTACTACCTCACGAGTCTATCGCGATACGATCTGATTATTAGCGTTCAAGTAAGGAACGTAGACATTGGTCTAAGAATAATAATCAGAGTCTCGATAGAGAATCAGAATCCATCAAGGTCATATACGAACGCAGAGAAGTATCACATTATCCTTGACGACTAACTAAGAAGTTGTTGCCTGTCACAGAGGTACTTCAAGATACAAGAGGTAGGTAGGATAGCTAACACAGGGGGAAACAGAATACTTGAGATTCATCATCAACGGAAACGGAGTCCAAGTAGAGCCAGTCAAAACAGCGGCCATATGGGACTGGCCGAAACCGAACAACAAGACAGATATTCTATGTTTTATAGGATTCTGCAACTTTTACAGCAGGTTCATTGAAGGATTTAGCAAGATGGCAAAACCTTTATATAACTTCACGAAAAAGGATGTCAAATGGAAATGTGGAGAGAAGGAGCAAAAAGCCTATGATGATATAAGGACCAAGCTTACGACGGCACCAATACTAGTGCACTTTGACCCTTGAAGAGAAATGACAATCAAGACTGACGTATCCAAATATGTTTGCTCGGGGATTCTATCTCAGAAATGCGAGGACAGGAGATGGCGCCCAGTGTACTATCGATCAAAACCGATGATAGCAGCCGAATTCAACTATGATGTCGCCATAAACAACTATTAGTGATAGTTCAAGTACTCAAGGAATGGAGAAGATATATACAGAACAATGACCATCAGGTCAGGGTTCTAACCAATCACAAAAACCTGATCCCCTTTATGACAACGAAAGAACTCAATGACAGACAAATTCAATGAATGGAAAGTTTGAGCAAATATAATTTCCAAATCGAATACCGACCAGGGAAAGAAGGAGGCAAACCAGATGCTCTAATGAGGATCGCAAGCGAAAAACCGCAAGACACAGAGGACGAAAGGATCAAGCAAAAAAACTAAGTATTGCGCCTAAAGGAATACTTCAAAGCTATGGAATTAACAGAAATCCAAGTTAAGGATGACGAAGGATTACAAAAAGCAGTCGATGAAGAAAAGGAATTTCGAGAAATAAGGAAAAACTTGGAGAAGGGAGATAAAGAAAGAAAAGGGATGGCCTTAGGCCTATGTGAGTGGAAGAACCACTACCTTTGGTACGATGGAAAGATATGGACAAACCTTATCAAGAAATACCACGACGACAAACTAGCAGGACAGAGAGGAATGGCCAAAACAATAGGGCTGATCACGAGGTGATACTACTGGCTAGGACTAAGGAAATTAGGCAAATAATATGTCAAGAACTGCGACATATGCCAGAGGACAAAGGTGGTAGGACATGCACCGTATGGGCTATTAAAACCCAACGAAGTACTGGAAAAACAATGGGCACCCATATCCATGGATTTCATAATAGATCTACCTAAGGCGAATGGATATGACTCAATCCTAGTTGTGATGGATCACCTGAGAAAAATGAGCTATTTCATACCAACATAAATAGATATGACAGCACAGTAGTTCGCAACAACATTTATCAAAGAAATCTCTCAACTACATAGACTGCCGAAAGATATCATCAGTGATCGAGAATCCATATTTACATCGGGAATATGGAAAGAGATAATGGAAGAAGTTGGAATCAAGAGGAAGCTATCTAAGGCTTTCTACTAGCAAACGGATGGACAGACAGAATAAATGAATGGCATATTGGAACAATATCTATGAGCCCAGATCAACTATCAGCAAGACAATTGGGACGAATTACTACTAATAGTGGAGTTTGAATACAATAATGGAAGATAAAAAATGATTAAAACAACACCCTTTTACGCAAACTACAGTCTCGTCCCAGAATATCAGGCCATAGGTCATATGACCAAAAGACTGATAATATGGAAAGAAGATCTGAGTCAATTACACGACACCCTATGAGCAGAGATGACAATAGTACAATGATGATAAAAAGGAAATTATGATCAACACCGAAAACCTGATCCACACCTACAACAAGGAGATAAGGTGTAGTTACAACCCAAGAATATACGGACGACGAGACCATCCAAGAAATTGGATTACTAGAAAATAGAACCATTCGAGATATTGGAAAGGATAGGAAAACGAGCATATAAACTCAACCTTTCCCCATCCATGAAAATACACAACACATTCTACATCTCACTTTTGGAACTATATCAGAAGGACAAGCTCCACTCACAGATGATCACACCTCCTCCGCCTATCGAACTAGATAGAAAATCAGATTACGAACTCGAAGCAATAATCAATTTACGCTTGCACTATGGTAACTTTCAATACCGTGCCAAGTGGACCAGTTATTCGGCTGAATACAATCAAGAGTGGTACACAGCTCCCAACTTCACTAATGCTCAAGATATCCTCATCCTCTTCCACTAATGCTACCTGCATAAGCTGTCAACCGAGCATCGAGGACACTCCAGAAGGCTTCGAGCTCGTAGATAGCTCTACGAGGCCTCCATCCGATGCAGCCAAATGGGCTGCAGCAGAAGAAGTCAGAATCAAGAAAGAGGAAGAGGAGAAGACCATCGTGGACGAGTAGGCCAAACTGGTTAACAACAATGTAGGAGACTAACCTGTCTATCACTGGATGGCATGCATGGATAATGAGTATCCTGTGCACCTAGACGTTAAACAACAAAGCAACTTCTTCTCGAGCAAGAAGTCAGTGACAAAGCAGTCGCCACCAAGCACCCGTACCAAGTGGATAATACAACCACAACCTCCGACCACCAGTCCCGTACACTACAAAATTTCCTGGCAGAACTGCATGCGCAGATACTACTCCTACCACGGAAGACAACAATGGGAAGCCAAGCAGGCAACCTAAGGGGTTCCGAGGATGGAACCTAAGGAGGGGGGAATACAAAAACCTTTATATCCAAGGAAGAACTACGCGGAACAGTTGAACAGTTGCAGCGATCAACCGATCGGCTCGCAGAGGAGACGAAAAGGTAACAAGAGATGATTGCCCACCTGGAGGATGAGAAGAAGAAACTCCAGCAAAAGATTGAAGGAGCAAGAAGGGGGATGGACATAATCTGGACCTCCTACAATGAGAAGATAGCGGGGGCAGATAAAGACCTGTAGAAGGAACAGCACAAATATAGAGCCATCATCGACGAAGTGCGCAGACACAGCCGAGAAGTAACTGACCGCTCTAAGCACTTCCGGAAGTTCATGGACTGCCTCCAGGATCAGAGATTCTAAGCTCAAAGGGACAAGAGCTTAGGGAGGGAGGAGCTAATGTCACAGATGTAACTTAGTGAGGAAAAAGGTTTTCACATGACTCATAGTTATGAGTCATAAGTATATATTATGTTTCGCACATGATGTTATTAGAGGTTATAGGTTTTTGTTAGGCATATGGAAATCTGAGACAAGAAGTACACAGACCTCACGGTAGGGTAACTGTGCACAGACCCTCGATTTTCCGGAGTGCCAACACCCCCGTCCGGCCCCCTTATGGGGCCCACTGTTAGGCGGACGCCAAACTCAAGTACATAAGTGAGGGACGTAGGGCAAAGTCTTTTGTTCAGAGAATCTGTCGAGGAAGGCTCGTCTCGATAAAATAAAGGTAAAGTAAAGATTTCTGAGGTAAACAATTTTATATTGATAAGATCTCTTCTCCGTTGCTTGATGATGTCTGTAAAGCTCGGGAGGCACTTCGATATTTATATCCTGTGTCTGCGTGTTCGCAGACTACTTCTAACTACTATACCTCCAAAGTACCACTCTGGTTTTGATACGCAAACGTCCAGAACCTTATAAGTGCAAACACCGTTTGACCCGGAAACTTATCACACCCTTTCGCGGACATGGAATAGTATTCCTCCGTTGAGATGACTGCGCTATTTGTTATACCAAACAGCGGCCTCCAACTTAGATGTCCGCATAGACTATTATATGACTTTTACTCTTGTTGACTATCGTTCTAGTAGTTTCGTCGGTCATGAAGTGATCAGGTTCATGCCGGACCACCTAGTGCCAATCGCAAGTTCGAGCCCAATGTGTCAACGGCTTAAGGGACTTCGACTTATCTAGGTCTTCCATTCTGAGCGCGCTTCCCCTTGGTCCGCCGGCCTCCGTAGAGGGGTCCTATTGCTAGGACCAACCAATCTACAGCTGATCTCAGAAGGGTATGGGTGGATTCGGTATATCCTTAATAGCTTCCACTACTAGGATATCCTCTTAGAGTATTTCGCCGAAAACGTCCCGTCACCTTTGGCCCATAGTTTAGGAAGCCTAACTTTGAAGCCTACTATCTCAATGCGCCTCCGACGGGTTTCCTCCGTTCCACTTCCCAGATATCGCCCACGGTCTCCTCTCATATAACCTGCGAACAGCATGCGGTCTGCCAGGCAGCGGCGACGTATATGGTGTTATGAAGTGGGCTTCATTGATGTCACATTTTAGTTATGGGACGCAACTCTCGCAATCTCGCTAATGACGTGCGGGCCCCATAAGGGGGCCGGATAGGGGTGTTGGCTCCGGTAAATCGAGGGTCTGTGCGCAGTTACCCTACCGTGGGTTTGTGCACATGTCTCGAATTTCTATATGCCTAACACCCACACATCATTAGCGAGATTTTGATAGTTGTGTCCCATAACTAAAATGTCACTTCAATGAAGCCCACTTCATAACACCATATATGTTGCCGCCATCTGTCCAGCCGCATGCTATTCACAGGATATATGAGGGGGGACCTTTGGGGGCATCTGTGAAGTAGAATAGATGGATTCCGTCGAAGGAATGTTGGGATCTTAGGCTTTAAAGTTAGGCTTCCTAAACTATGGGCTAAAAGTAATGGGACATTTTCAACGAAATACTCCAAGAGGATGTCCCAGTAGCAGAAGCTATTAAGGACATACTGGATCCACCCATACCCTTCTGAGACCAGCTATAGGTTAGTTGGTCATAGTAATAGTACCCCTCGATGGAGACTGGCAGACCAAGGGGAAGTACGCTCAGAAAGGAAGACCTAGATAAGTCGGAGACCCTTAAGACGTTGACACGTTGGGCTCAAACTTACGATGAGTACTAGGTGGCCCAGCATGAACTTGATCACTTCATGTCTAAAGAGACTACTGGAACGATAGTCAATACAACTAAAGTAATATTATAGTCTATGCGGACATCTAAGTTAGAGGCTGCTGTTTGGTAAAACAAATAACGCAGTCATCTCAACAGAGAAATACTATTCCATGATCGCGAAAGGGTGTGATAAGTTTCAGGGTCAAACGGTGTTCGCACTTCTAAGATTCTGGATGTTTGAGTATTATAACCAGAGTGGTTCCTCATAGGCATAATGGTTAGAAGTAGTCCGCGAACACTCAGACGTAGGATATAAATATCGAAATGCCTCCTGAGCTTTACAGATATCATCAAGCAATAGAGAAGAGATTTTATCAATATAATATTGTTTTACAATTTAAATCTTTATCTTATCTATTTTATCGAGACAAGCCTTCCTCGACAGATTCTCCGATCGAAGATTTGGCCTATGTCCATCAGTTATATACTTGAGTTTGGTGTCCGCCTAACTGTTTTGCACATGTGACCACTTTGGTCATATGACTTGGTTATGATGATATGTTATGTTTCGCACATGACCATATTTAGAGGTCATGGGTTTTACGCATATGACCACTTTGGTCATACGACTAGTTATGATGTTTTGATATGACTCACAGTTGTGAGTCATATGTGATGCGTGACTCGAGGAGTGAGTCACACGGGCATGATGTCACAGTCTTGTGGCAGATAGTGGAAGGAGATGTTTGTGGCAAGTAGTGGAAGGAGACGTTTGCACCATGACGAGGATATTCGTCATGGGGTTTCATTTGTTATATTGGTTTTGATTTACTTTCACGCACATGACCTATTAAGAGGTCATGGGGGCAGCGCACGAGGCCAAGGGGGCTGCGCAGTTTGATTTACTTTCACACACATGACCTGTTTAGAGGTCATGTGGCTGTCTCTTATACACATCTAGATGTGTATAAGAGACAGGTTATATTGGTTTTGATTTACTTTCACGCACATGACCTATTAAGAGGTCATGGGGGCAGCGCACGAGGCCAAGGGGGCTGCGCAGTTTGGTTTACTTTCACGCACATGACCTATTAAGAGGTCATGGGGCTGTCTCTTATACACATCTAGATGTGTATAGGCCGGTAGAGCCTGGTAGTTAGTTCTTCACGCAACCACCTATTATACTTTCTTACCTATACTATTAAGAACAGAATCTATTCTACTACCTCACGAGTCTATCGCGATACGATCTGATTATTTGCGTTCAAGCAAGGAACGTAGACATTGGTCTAAGAATAATAATCAGAGTCTCGATAGAGAATCAGAATCAATCAAGGTCATATACGAACGCAGAGAAGTATCACATTATCCTTGATGACTAACTAAGAAGTTGTTGCCTGTCGCAGCGGTACTTCAAGATACAAGAGATAGGTAGGATAGCTAACACATGAATGGCAACTATACAAAGAGGTTACTAGGACTGAGTAGATAGACTCTTCATGCTTTGTTCTAAGTTATTTCCTTACTTATTACTTTACACTTTACAAATACGAAACCTTTATGCTCTTTACAAATTACCTACATAAGACGAGAACTCTACTGTACAAGTAGAGTTAGAGAAAGAGTACTATAGGTGATAAGGACCAGAGACAAGAGAGTCTCTCCTACCTTATCGTTGGCAGTGGCCTAAAAACTATCATCGTGAAGAGAAAGAAGAAGTATCGTCTACCCATTGCCCAGAACTAATACAGGCTAGCGATCGTAACATAACCATAGTCTTACCATTGGTACTTGGAAGCCTTTCTTTTCCCTTAGGCCGCTGTTTTCTATTCCATCCTGAATTCCCATCCTGTGAAGTACAACCTCTACCTCCTCTCGGCTTCGATTAGAATTATCCTGCTCCATCGCATTTACAAGCAAGGACTGTTGCTTATTCAAGCAAGCTTGAATTGCCTGAGTCAAACCTTGACAACAAATATCTAGTCAACATAATATTAGAATATAATAATCATTTATGTTATACAATAAAGAGTAAAAAGCAATTGAGTTAAAAACTAACCAGAGTCTGTCTTCGCTATATATTCCCGTGCAGCAAGAATAATACTCTCATCATGGAGTAAAGTGCCCACTGTATGTCTTTCATGCACTCCCTGTCGACTTGGTTGAATTGTTCAGTTATCCACCCATTCCCTCTTCCATTTGATAATCTGTCTAGCAGTATATCCTACTCGGAAGTAGCTATTGAATATGTATGTAGCAGCACAATCTTAATAGCTTGAGTACGAGAATATGATACAGTATTAAAGGTATACTGTAGGCACACTTTAGGCGAGGAGGATAGTAGTAGGAAGGCAGATTGGTAGTAGTTCTTATCCTTAATTCTTTCTAACACTCGGAGCGGTAACCAGCTATATATACAGGTGCGCATACTTAAGCGAAGAAAAGAAATAATTGGGAAAATCTTGGAAAAACATAAGTGCAAACAAGTTTGACCCTGAAAAACTACCAAGGAAATTCCAAATAAAATATATATAACTCGTAATGGTGTGAGAGATTTTAAGCGGAAAACTAATATGCAATGCACCTTCCAAAAAGGTCGCAGTACACAAGTGAGAATAACTGAGACATCTCACACATGCAATAAGAAAATATATATCCAATTATCCCATCGTTATCATGAAATATAAACGAAATACCCAATGTATATACTCTTGCTGTAGTAATGTTCGTGATCTATAGGTAAACCAGAAATATAACTAAGGAGAGAAATACAAGTTATTTAAAAGAAATATACTTATGAAACGAATAATAGAAAATTTCAACAGTAGCTCTTCGCATCATTTAATGCTATCCTTCTTTGCTTGTCATCCGGGGACAGCTCTTGTACCCACATAAGTGATCGTATTATATGATACCTTTGTAATATTGCTGGATTTGGCTGCTCTTTCCTGAAGTGCTTTGTTAAAACTGTTTTAAGCTCTAATAAATGCTGTAAATCTTGCATCCCCTTCTCTCGCTTTTTAATATATTCCTCATTGGAATGCAAATACGTATGTGGCAAATCTGCAAGATTTGGCTACCTGGCCCATTGTTCGTCCTCTAGCTCCTCCTCTCTTGCCTCACTATGACAAAACAATAGTATTGCATTTTCATCATCTTCACCTTCTCCGGTCTCATACTCTTCCTTCAATCCTACTAGTCTATCCTGGTGTTTTTTGTCTTTCTCCTTAATACTAATACCCAGAGCTTTTTGTCGATCAGATATCCCAGCAATTGAATAGTACTCTGAAGCTGCCTTTGCTCTCTCTCTTGTTTCTTGTTTTTTTCGAAAAAAACGAATGGCGTGAACCTAACTCATATTGCGCGTGGACAAAATTAAGCGGAGAACGACAACGACAACGGACACACAATTTGCCCGGTGATGGCAACCCTCATACATTCAACCACCTCAACATCAACCAACAAAAATAATAAAAAATAATATAAATACATAGCAGTAATCAGTACTTAGTATACCATCCATCAGCCTTAATAATTGCTTCTACCCTATTCACCATAGATCCTGCTAGAGTATCAAAAACCTTCGAATCAAGAAGTTCCCAACAATGAGTGATTGCCTCTTCAATTGTCTTTTTGACCACATCCTCAGGGCCCTTCATGAGATGGAGATCAGGATAGTGCTTAGAAAGCTTATCCTTAATCAGAGACCAGATATTCTCAATTGGATTGAGATCTGGTGAATAGGGAGGAATTTCCAGTAGTGTAATTCCATGCTGTCTGAGCCACCTCATGAAGGGCAAGTGAGTTTTAGCATTGTCAATGATTAAAAAGACCTCCTCTTTTCCAGACTCTTTCTTAATATCCTCCCATATGCCTACAAAGTCATATTGAGCATAAGTCTCAATAATTGACTTTCCAGTAACCCCACCACCAGCAGAAGAAGGATCAGGAAAAACAGGAAGAAAACAACCATACTTTTGGCCATAAAAAAATCTAGTCATCATTTGGCTAACCTTTCTCTCTCCCCTCCTAGGAGTTTCCTCAACACAGTTCTTATTCCACTTCTCTTTAGGATATCTAAATATCCACTTTCTCCTTCTCCCCCCTCCTCTCTCAATGGTCACCTCATCTCCCCACATTGCCTTTCTTCTCTACATATTCTTTGTCCAATGCCTATGAGCAAAGGCCCATTTCAATCTCCTCTCAGCAAGAGCTTCATCAAGATGTACCCTTTCTTGTGCTACCCATTTTTTAAGATTTTTTTCTGACAGTCTGCGCTTTATAGTCTTTTCAGAGACATTTGGTACAATTTTCTTGGCAATGTCTTTATAGCTGAGATGGCGATTTTTGAGGGCTTCCTCAGCCATAGCTTCATCCTGAGCCTTAGAAGTCTTAGGATGTCTTCCTCTGCCCTCTTTCTCCTCTCCCTCTTGATCTCCTCTTACTACTGTGTCACTAACGGTACTAAGAGGGATGTTGAGTTTGTGGGAAATGTCTGTCAAGGGCATGCCTCCTTCATGCAAACCATACACCCTCCCCCTTGTCCATTGACTGAGATGCTTAGAAGGAATAGGTTTTTTGGGATGACTGCGAAGAACAGGAGCCATTATTTCTCAGAATAAAAAAAGAGGGGGTATTATGGGATATAGGTTGAGTGGTAATGATCTTTGTGGTGGGGCTGTTGTGCGAGGTTGTCTGGGAGCGATCGGTTGTCATGCCCCCTGGCACCTCCGCTTAATTTTGTCCACGCACAATACCTCTTCCTACTTTCATCCTCCAGATTACCTCCATTCTCCTTTTCTGATTCAACCTGGTCCTTTCCCAGCTGCAAGTGCTCATAGTACATTTGCATTACATCAAATGCCGATTTCTCATCCCTCACCTCTTGATATCCCAAGCTTGAGAAAGCTATGTCCTAGTCACTTTCTGCCCTACCCTTATCTTCCTCTAAATCTTCCAAATCCACTTCTTTATTACCTAAGCTGCTCACAATATCAAACTCAGACTCTGAATCATCTAATCTGTTCCTATTTCCTGAAGTCCAAGTCCCGCCCCCCTCAGCAAATTCTTCATCCTCATCCGTCCAGGTCTCTGAGGAATCGTCCTCCGGACTGATCCACCCTACTGCACGTCCACTCAAAATCCTTATTTCTCGCTTGCGTTTTACCGATACAGGTGGCTCAGCCCCTACCCGTATTATCCTCTGTCGAGCACTTTCTAGTTGTTTTCGTCAAGCCACTAAGAGTCGTGGCATTTTTCACAGCTTTTGTTCCGGTGTTCAGGCTCTCATTTCGTCTCAGTTCTCCCCCCTTTTTTTCACATTGCCCCTGGTCTTTTAATCACGTGATATTACTTGTGCTTGGCAACTATACTTAACCTGGTTAGATGTTACTTCAATCCCTTCCTCCTTCCAGTTCCATCCCTTCACCTCTCATACAAAATATCCCAACTTCCTCGGCTATTTTCTCCATCACCAGTCAAGTTCTTTCTTATTCCTTCTGTAAAGTCCTTTTGATTCATCCTATCTTTGCTTTTACAGAGCCATTTTCCTTATTGATTTGTGGTTGTGTTGCTTTCATTGATCAAAGTTGTGTTGTTTTTTTCGGTTGCGTGGGTTGATTCTAAGGTGCCGGCACCATACAAAGTTCGAATCGCTCCAGAGCGGGGAATTCGACTCCTATCATACTAGTGTGTTATGACATACAAATACCGGTAGACTACTCCGGTACCGGTACTTGATAGGGTGTCGAGAATGATACCCGAGTAGGGTCCAAAGTGGGGCGGGTCCGCACTATGCCCAGAGCGCCCAAAACTTTTGATAGGGCATGGATCATATTCGCAGTCATTCTGGTTACGGTATCCCGTGGACCCGATCCCGTGGACCCGATCTGTCATTCGCTCCTCTAGGTCCTGCGGCGATATATTTCTGTCCTGTGTAACCTGTCTTCCTTATTCTCAAGACTCTTTCCTTCTCATGATTGCCGGGAGAGCGCCGGTGCTGCTTACTCGGGTATGAAGGTTAGTGATCGGAAAGGCAGGGGTTTGAGGTCCCCGTGCTCATGGCCGTCAGAGGGAAAAATTTATTTAATTTGGTAGGCACAGCTCTAAGAAGAGTAAAAAGCTTTGACACCTCGAACCACTGTCTTTCCAATCACTTACTTCCACCCCCGAGTAGATGACGATAGTCTGACCATGAATGTCAATAGTTGGTACGGGTGACTATCCTGATGGGTGCTAGAGTAGTATACCGGCGGTCCCCGCCACCATTGCGGACTCTTGCAGATGACAGGGAGGGATATACTGTACTCGAGTACTGTGACTAGAAAGGATAGCCCGTATCATACGGTACTTTTAATCTCAAATTTAGTAAAAGTGCCATGGGTTTTTGGTGCGCTTCTTCGTTGGTTGGAAGCAAAACTTACAAATGCAGGTAAATAACACCAGTATTGATGTACCGTACTGTACTTGTACCGGCACCGTATAATCTCGTGAAATCCACTATCTCTGGCCATTAGCTAAACTTTGTACAGCATAGCTTATGTATGAGGTTAAACACAGCCTGACACCATTTAGCGAAGTTTGGCAGATCCCCACATCCCACTATACCGCATATAGTAACCGCTATTCCTTCCCAAGTTAGAGTTTCGTCAGGCCGGAGATTGTGGATTTCACGAGATTATACGGTATTACATTAAAAAGCTCTAATAATCCACTACCTCCGTGAACTCTGTAATCTCCGGATTCTGTGTCGGGGAGCCCGTACGGTACTCTCGGGTACCGGTGCCGTGGGAACCCTTAGAATCCACTATCTCCCCGAGCTCACTAATATCCAGATTCTGAGTCAGAAAGCCCGGGGAGGGATTAGCGTTTTCCTGACATGGTATAAGATCGTCCCACTGGACACGTTGGATCTCATTAACTGGTATTCGCAATTATCTTAACCTGTCAGACCGGACCTAGAGTGGCCCGATGCCGGAGATTAGAGTCCTGGCGGAGATAGTGGATTCTAAGGGTGTTTACGGTATCATACCTCGGGGCGGTATCGGTAACAAGGTCGGCCAGTAAATAAGCAACGTTTCTGGGAACTTGCAATGTACAGTACCGTACTATACAGTACCGGTATATAGACATGGAGGAATCAAGGCTTTATTGACAGACGAGTTCTCAAACCAAATGAACCACGAATGGATGAAGGGATGAGTGTATGGAATCGCTTTACCGGCACTTGAAGCTTGAACACAATTTCTTCAAAAACCAAGCCATAACCATTATGATATCTCCTCTGCTCCGCCTCTAGCTATACAATATGTAGGAAACTCGATCATTCTTCCCCAACCCTGACCCCCCCGAGGCCTGTTGCCTATTGCCACTTCTTCAATATCCAATCCTTGATATCATAGTTTCCAGTGCGCTCAAGATGGTATGATACTACTTGTAACAACACAATATCCAATAGGGTCCTTGTGGAGCAGATATTGTAGGGGGGCAATTTCCCGGCAACAGCTATCCAGCCGGGGGGGGGGGGAGGCGGGGAAAGAGAACAGCTATCATATTTATGAACATAACTATGGGATCTATATATGTACTTGCGCGAACACCACCATTAACCGACAACTAACTTATGATATATACACAGAGATAGCGAGAGAACAACAAGAACAGAAGCGCGATGACACCTACCAGTCTTAGCGGGGACTCCAATAGGAACGGCATCCTTGGAGAGGAAATATCTTAGTGGGGCATTTGGAAGTATGAAGAAATCATAGATCGACAGAGAAAGACTTCCAGTGAGGGAGCAAAATCCCCGAAATAAAAATCTAACCCTCAGAAAACGAGATGACGGGAGGATACAAACACATAATAAACTGCCTCGATAAAATAAAGGCAACAGTAGGTTTGTTCATCGAGCTGATCCACTGCTGAGGAGTAGGGAAGAGTTTACCCCCAGCAAGCTATTGGTGGATCTGCAGTATCGGCTATATGGCACAAGACAGGGGTATTGTGCGAGTACAAATTGTACTTGAGTACCGGTAGAGTATAGTGCAAATCGCTCGAGACCTGGTCCCTCAAAACCCAAACCCAAATCGAGTGGGCGCCCCCAAACTCCGAATTTGCAATCGAACCACCCACCATGGGGTAGGAGGGGCCAAGCTCTAAGCACCAGCGGCTTTACTCTCTGCAAGGAGAAATTCAGAGCGCGTATTGGATGTACACCCAAATATTTTGGGCGAGCGTGAAAAGAGTTCCAAGATATTCGCAGCAGGGGATGCCACGGTAGGTAAAAGTGCTGGGTGTTTAGTTGACCGGTGTGGGGGGCTCAGGAGTCCAGTAGTTGACTGTTGGTGGCAGGCAAGGAGTATCCAAAAATAGGGATTCGTAAAATATATGGCAAAAAATCCGTGCGTATCTGAGCGCTCATACAAACACACGACCCCTGCTATCTCTGATACTTCTGGGACGAGGAAGTAACGGCGATTTTGGTGTAGTTGGCATTGATTCTATTCCATTGTGGATCGGCTTTTAAGTGATTTGCGCCGGAGCTGGGTGCTGCATAGTAGGGTTAGGGTTCTATTACCATCTATGACGGTATACATGTATACCCCATTCCTCCTCGGACTACTGTCGGTGGCTGGCAGTCGGAACGAGGCAGTGGCTTTATGAGGCAGTCGTTATTCCAGCCAAGCTCGCCCTAGGTTTGATGAACGAGCAATAAACAAGGAGAATAAAGAGAGAAATGCACAATAGTCTGGTATAAGCTGAGGCGTCGAACTTCTGGACCACTTCCGAGACTGGGGCTGCCTCGTCATCACTGTCGGCACTTGGGGTATCCTCCGGAAGGTTCTCAAGAATATCGACTAGCAACGGTGAAAGATTGAACAAGGAGTCGACAATAGTTTCAACCTCACCCCCTTCGCTGTCACTCTCAGAATCACTGTCGGGAAATAGCTGGCTGATTCCCGGGTACATTGTGCAGGCGTCTCGGAGCACAGATGGGCATTCCTTGCGTGGGGTTCCTGGGAAAAAGTAGAGTGTTAGTATTGGGGAATGCAAGCCTTTAGGGGTGGGTGATTACCACGCGGGATTTGGGTGTTAAGAATGTTGTAGAGATCCGCCAGAAGCGTGATTGTAGTCTCTTTCAGAACTTTGGATCTCTCAAGAATTTCGTCCAGTCGACCTTGGGGTGTGTCATACTCATCGGCCCACAATCTAAATCTCCCGAGGTGCCGGGAGTGATTTCGATAACTCCCCTTTCGGAGAACATCGAGAGACGATTGAATGAGACGAGTAGCTAACGCCTCAGAATGGGATATACACCCCGGTTTTGAATAGGTCCCTTCATCAATAAGGTTTTCCATCCTAGGAGGAACCCTGTTATCATTGTCGTCACTAGCTGGAAATGCGAGTCTTTCAGGGTTTTCTGGGGAGCCGGGATCCGGCTGTTGAATGGGTGGTGATTTCACAGGTTCCCAATTGTCTTCATGGCCTTCCGTAGGACGCCAGTATGTCGGGGGGGTGTTAATGGGCTCTTGTTTACCAGCAATGCTGGCAACCAAGCTGGTCGGCTTGCGTGGGGGCACCGGTGGTCTACGCGGTTCGACCTCTGGGAAAGAACGGATGCGAGCGCCCCGGCCCTGGATGCGAACGCCCCGGTCCTGGAGTAGTTTGGTTATTCCAGCGTGATCATTTTCTTCAGCCCACTCAGCTGGTGAGCGGCCATCGGTGTCTACCAAGCAAGGGTCTATTTTATGGTGACCAAGGAGGAGGCTAATTATTTCCTCATGCCCATTCAAACAGGCCCAAAAGAATGGCGTTCGGCAATCGTTGTCTTTAGAGTTGGGCTCGATGTCGTCTCGGTCCAGTAGCAGCTTGACAATTCCCTCGTAGCCCTTTTTGGAAGCCAAAGCGAGTGGACTGTAGCCCGATATGTCTTGTAGACAAGATTCGACATCACTATGCTGAAGTAATAATTTCACAGTCTCTTCATGCTGGTTCCAAGTTGCCCAAAAAATTGATGTCCTACCGCTTATATCTGCTACATTTGGATAAATGTCTTTGCGGCCAAGTAGTTGCACCAATATTGTGTTGTGTCCATTCTCGGCAGCATATGAGAGTGGTGAGCGCTTATCATTATCAACCAGATTGGGGTCGACATCTTCCCGGCGGAGTAGTAGGTCTGTAATTCCTTCAAATCCCTTCTCTACTGCCCACGAAAGAGGTGTTCGCCGATCACGATCTGCTGTATTGGGATCGATGTCATTTTGGCCTAGCAGCAGCTTCACTATCACTTCGTGTCCCTCGAAGGAGGCCCAAAGCAGTGGCGTCCGATCCTCGCGGGATCCTAGGTTCAGATCTATATCATCACAGTCTAGAAGCAATTTGACCACCCCCTCATGCCCGACTTCAGCAGCCCACGAGAGTGGCGTTCTGCTATCGTTGTCTGCTAGGTTGGGCTTTGGGTCATTCAGGCTCAAGAGTACCTTCACGATCGCCTCATGCCCATTCCTGGAAGCCCACAAGAGAGGTGTTTTGCCATGCCGGTCTCCTAAGCTGGGATTGACTTCTTCGTGACTAAGAATCATATCCACCATCTTCTCATGGCCATTCTCAGCAGCCCATGATAGAGGTGTCTGGCCTTGGTCATCTTGTGCATTAGGATCGATCTGCTGTCGGGCCAGCAGCAGCCTCACTACTCCTTCGTGCATATTTTGAACGGCACGCAACAGTGGTGTCCGGTCGTAGTTGTCTGCAATGTTGGGGTTGGTATTAATCCGAGCTAATAACAATTTCGATATCTCTTCGTTCCCACTCTCGGCAGCCCGGAAAAGTGGTGTATGGTCATGTTCGTCTTGGAAGTTGGGGTCAGTATCCAGTCGATCCAGCAATAACCCCACCAGTCTTGCGTGCCCATGCTGGACAGCCCAGAAAAGCGGCGTACGGCCACGGTCATCTGCTATGTTGGCTGACAGCTTTTGCTGGCCTAGCAACAACTTTACTACCCCTTCCTGCCCGCACCGAACTGCCCAGAATAGTGGTGTTTGATCGTGGCTGTCACATAGGTTGAAATCAATACCCTTATGAGTTATTAATTGTTTCACCACTTCCTCATACCCATTCCCGGCAGCCCAAGAAAGTGGAGTTCGGCCATCCTTATCCAGCGGAGTTCGACGATCCTCATCCAGCGAGTTAGGATCGATATCTTCCCTGTTCAATAGCAGCTCGACTACTGCGCTATAACCATGCTCAGCAGCCCAAGAGAGCGGTGTTTGGCGCTTTATATTTCTGAAGTTCGGATTAACATCCACATGATCCAGAAGCACCTTGGCTGTCACCCCCCACTCCCCCAGAGTAGCCCAAAAGAGCGGCGTTTGGCCTTCTTGATCTTCTTGATTGGGATCTATATCCTGCTGGGAGAGCAGGGTCTCCACTGCTGACTTATGCCCACTGCCGGCAGCCCAAGATAGTGGTGTTCGGCCGTGATAATCCTGCGCTCTGGGGTCGACATTCTTCCACTCCAACAGTAGTCCCATCACCGCCTTATGTCCACTGCCTGCAGCCCATGAGAATGGTGTTCGGTTATCAATATCTGCTTCGTTGGCGGCAACAGCGTCATGGCGTAGCAGGAGCTCCACCACCCCCCTATGCCCATTGCCAGCAGCCCAAGAGAGTGGTGTTCGACTATCATTGTCTGCCAGGGTGGAATCGATAGCTTTGCAGGCTAGCATGGCTTTTACTATTCCCTCTCGCCCAGTGCCGGATGCCCAGGACAATGGCGTTCGGCCAAAATGGTCGGGTGGATTAGGGTTGACACCCTTGTGTCCTAGCAACAGCCCCACTATCCCCTCATATCCCCCTGCGGCGGCACATGATAGTGGTGTCCGGTGATCGATGGCTGGGACATTGGGGCTGACCTCATTACGCTTCAGCAACTTTTTTACTATTCCCTCATGCCCATTCGCAGCAGCCCAATAAAGCGGTGTTCGTCTATCATTGTCTGCTAGGTCGGGATCGATATCTTGGCGGACCAGCAGGGCTTCCACTATTCCCTCTTGCCCACTACCGCATGCCCAGGACAACGGCGTTCGACCAAAATGGTCGGATGGGTTAGGGTTGACATCATTGCGATTTAGCAACAACTCCACTATTCCCCTATATCCTTTTATGGTGGCATATAACAGCGGCGTTAGGCCACTAGATCCCTTGACTTCGGGATCGATATCCCCCCGCTTAAGCAATAGCTTTACTACATTCTCATGCCCTCTCATGACGGCACTAAATAATGGCGCCCGTTCATCAGCTGCTGGGGAATCGGGGTTGACATCACCACGCTCTAGTAACATTTTTACTAGTCCCTTGTGTCCATTCGTAGCAGCCCAATAAAGCGGTGTTCGGCGGTCATTCCCCATGGAGTCAGCATCAACATCCGGCGAATCCAATAACACTTGTACCACCTCCTCGTACCCTCTGCGAGCAGCCCAAACTAGGGGTGTGCAACCCATACCGTCTCTGGGGCTCGCAGAGATACTTCCCATACCGAGCAGCTCAATTGCAATCTCAGCAAGTCCGAAGAATGCGGCACAATGGAGTCCGGTAACCGCTCTAGAAATAGTCTCAACCTCCTCCTCCAGACAGTATCCACTATCGTGCAAGAAAATACTGGCGGATATATGGTTTGGATATACGGCGAGCAGTTGAAGTGCAAGTGATTTCACACTTTCTGTGGTTTCCCTTTTTGCATGAATTCCCCAGTAACTAGAAGCGTACCGGAGGAATGGAGCCGTTGATGGAGGGGTAGGGAGGGCAGTCAACAAATCCTTAGTCTGTCGAAAGTTGAGGTAAGTGAGGCATATCTCTGCAATTCTTGAGTGGGCGTTCTCAAAGATCTCGGGATGATTGGACAGGTATTCCTTCAATGTGACATGTTTCATACGGATAATAGACATTTCCTGATCGACCGTGATAAGCCCAAAGCAGCAGTCTAACAAAGTCTGTATGGAGGGAATATTATCGGGGTTAAGACTGGTGGCTCCTATTTCCACAGATAGGGCATGGCACAGCTCGTCAACGTGCAATGGTCTCTCCGTGAAGGAAATCCACATCAATACCGCAATACCGAGATGTGCCTTGTCCGCTCTTTGCTTGCTGATTCTTTCCAGAGCTAGCCCGTAAGCATCGTCCAACCCAGCTGGCATACGATGCAATATTTTTCTCCGCTCGATCACGGTCTTCTCTCCCAAAATTGCATCGATATGAAGAGTTGTGAGAAGGAAACTTTCAATTGTCAGCCAGCCGCTTAAGCATAACTGGGCACACCGGCACCATACTCACATCTTCGGGAGCTTAAGGATTTCTCCCATGATCTCCGACCTCAAACCATCATCCATGTGATCTGGCACCAGATCCTGGTCTAGCTTCCAGCTGGAAAATATCTCGATATCATCTGGGGTTGGTTGTATAGTTATAGAAATTGTAGGCATTACAAGGTGTTTGGCTAGCTCAGGCTGAATATGGGATTGCCCTGTCAGGAATAATCGCGTGTTCGGCGAATCTCGCATAACTTGATGAAGCAAGCGGAATAACTCGAGTCTGGCATCCACCGAGAATTCGTCCAAGGCATCAATGAACATGAAAACTTGGCGAAAATATGCTATAACACTGGGAAACAAGTTAAGAATGATCGGAAGCAGCGAATCCTTCTCTTCGACACACTCCTCTGCTTCCCGGAAGGCCTGCATAACATCTTCTGGTACATCTGGCTGCGCGGCCACTAATTGCTTCAGCAGACTACCCATCATACCGGTCGGGTCTTGATATTTCTGATCCTGGTAACTGTTATATACGTAGCTCACTCCCATATTTCCTCTAGCAGGATCATTGATATCGCTTAGGTTGTCGATAGCCAAGGAACTAATTTTACCGATTAGAAGTGATAACACATTTGCTTGATGTCTTGGAACATCTAAATAATATACCTGATAAAAGTCTTTCCTGCCCCCGGGACACCCTGGCAGAATAGGATCCGAGCAACAGATTCACTATCATTATCGCGCCATGACTGGAATTCAGCAGATTCTAGAAACCAATCTCCCACACCTTTAAGGCGAGAGCGGGAGACATGGGAATGCTGCCTCTCTGGCTCTAGTGTGGAGAGCCATGAAAGAATGTCCTTTCTATCAGCGGCGGTGTTGGCATATCCATCCAGCGTGCTAGAAGAGTCATGATCGCTTAGGTCGGATTCGCTACTCGTGCTCATGCCAGCTATTGTATTGGGTAACGAATAGGACGAACCCAATTCTGTGTCGAGAAAGGAAGAAATATGCGTTCACAGAGAAAGGTAGTAAGGAGTCGTTTTGCATGGCAGGAGTGTCCTGTGTGTGGTCAGGTTACTGATGGCGGGGGGTCTCACACGCGGGTTCAGAGCTGGGATGTGTATTACGATTTGAAGGGGTTCATCGTAGTACGTGATGAGGCCTCTTGGTTTGACAATGTACGAGTACAGTACGGTACAGGTACAGTACTATACCGTAGTCTATTTCATACAATAAAGTTGCCAGTAATTTCGTTGCTGGTTTACTCGAGTACTGTAACAAAATTGTAACAAAATCGACTGACAAGAGGTTAATGCTGCAAAGAGAAATATGGGCTTGTTGGCTAGTGCCCTGGAGTGAGTACGAGTACGGTACAGCCGCATTCGCAAAGTTCTAGTACCCATCCGCCACGTCAGTTACAACCCCAGCGATTGAAATCTCACCTCTTGTGATCTAACATATTTTCGGGTTTGACCAATCTGGATCCTTGATTCCTTCCTAACGATAGCTTCAAGTCTTTATTTCTGAGCAGGTTTTACTCAGACTTAAAAACATCTTTGCAGGATAGTTTTATCTGTTCCATCTATATTTTATATATTTCCATCATCCCTAGTACCTACTCTTTAGTTTGACCCCATGGGTTTTTATGAATCTCGTTCTTCCGTCAAGACTTCGCTTGCGACCGCGATGGTTTTACAACAATCGGTGGAGAAGTTTCTGACTTTAGAGTCAGAGAACTCCAAATTGTGACATCATGTTTCGGTTCTGTCTTGGAGGCTTTACAAAGTGATAGCCGAGTTGAAATCCTGGATTAAGATTACGGCGGCTTTCTGCCCGTTTTGTGGTGATAACCACAATTAGGTGGATTGCGAGTTGTGGATGGAAAGGGTAGTGGAGGAGGAAAGACAATTGGAGAAAGTGGAGTTTGCTGGCGGTGTGGATGTGGAGCCGCTTGTGATGGAAGAGGAGGTAGAGGTAGTGGTGGAAAAGAAGATTGTGGTGAGGCTGCTGGTGGCTGTGGCTGAGTCGGTGGCTGGGGCTGAGGTAGCGGAGGATATATGGCGATGGTAGAGGTGGCGGAGAAGGGTAAGGAGGTGGCAGTGGTGGCTGAGGAGGCTGAGGGTGGCGTCGGTTCTCGGGAAGAGGACTGGGCAGTAGTGAAGAGGAGGGTGAGGGAGAGTGGTGAGGAAAGCAGGAAGAGGAGGTTAGAGGAGGAGAGGGATGCGGTGAAGAAGAGGATGAATATTTGGTGCCCGGCCAAGGTGGTGTTCCCAATGCGCCACTGGGGCCCAGAGATATGAGAGGGTAAAGTAGGAGTAATAGTGGATATGGGTCTCTGGGTCCGAGTAGGTTTAAGAGTATAGTGGAAGGGGAAGCGGTGGAGAGAGTGGGTGAAGGGATGGTTCTGAGGGCACCATTGGGTGCACCAGTAGGCCCTATGGCATATGGGCTTATGGCGTTGGGGGGTGAGAAGAGGTTATCATTTAAGGGATTAGGGAGTGTGCCAGAGGGGAGGAAGATGTGTGGACCAAACTCAGGCAGGGGACTCATGGTTTATGAGAGTGTGAGAGATTGGCAGGGATTGGGGAGAAATGGACATTGCGGAATGGGTTGGTATTGTCGGAACCAGGATGGGGATTTGACGTGAGTTGGTTTTTGGGGTTTTATTTTATTTGTTCGGGGATATGAGGCCACGGGTTCAGATTTAAAGTACCGGCGTCCTATAAGGTAGCTTGGGAGTGCCAGAGGTTGGGTTCGCTGTTAGCTGGTGGACTGGTACGATGCTAGTGTAGACGAGCTATTAGGACCACAGAAAACATAACTTGTCAGTATAGAATCAATATGTATTTAAAAAAAAAGAAAAAAAAGAAAAAGAGTTCTAGTACCCAAGCTCCGTTGCCATTACAACCTCAGCATTTGAAATTTCACCTTCCACAAACCTCTATTTGGGTTTACAACCAATCACAACCGATCCCAGGACCCCCATGATAACTTCGCGATTCACCAATAATTCCAGAATTCGTTAGGGACCTATAACAGAAAGTCTCCTCAGAGAGAACCAGTTTTTAAGGGGACGTTTACAGGGGATAGAAGAGGAGTTGAGACCGGTGAATATTTGCTTATGTGTCAATAGGATTTGGAAGAGTGAAAAAGAGGAGGAAAAGGCCTGTTTGAACCCGTGGAGGACGCCATCACTGGAGGAAGAGAGGTCTCCAAGGGGGACTTCTAAAAAGCGTATGAGTGGGAATTTGGAGGAAATGGTCACTCAGGTGGTAGATGGCGGGAAAAATGGGAGGATGGGCAGTACCTTTGACCCTGAAATTGCTTGGGAGAATAGGGTACTATTAATGGTTAAAATAGGTGGTGTGAGGTGGGAAGAAGAGATTGGTGGAGTGGAGGTTGCATTACGCAAAGCGGGGGTGGAGCTTTGTGATAGAACGAGATGATTGGTTGGGGAAGAAGAGTTGAAAAAGAGGAGGGAGCGTGAAGGCTTGGCTTCTATGGTGGTAGTGAGGATCAGGGGCTTGGAGGAGGTTGGGGTACTATGCCGGTCTGGCCTTTGGGTTGGAGGGTATTGGTGCTCGGTTAGGTGTTTTGTGGTAGTGCAACCGAAAAGGAGAGTGGCGGCGTGGGAAAGGGTGATGGAGAGAGTGGGAGAGAAGGTGGATGGATTGAAGACGGGTTTGGAAGAGAGGAACAGGAAGGAAGGAGAGGAATTGAAAGAGGAGGGTGGTAGGGTGGAGAGGGTAATAACCATGCTGAAGGACTTGGGCGATCATTTGGGTATGGTGGAAGGGAGCTTAAGGAGTATGATGAAGAAGGTGCACAGGGTGGGTTTGTCGACGGATGAAAGATTAGTGGAGAGGAGAGAGGATTTGGCGAGAAAGGAGAGGTTGAGGAAGGAGGAGCGTGAAGCGGAGCAAGAGATGGAGGATGCCACTGATGAGCTTTTTTAAAGCTAGTAAGGAGGAGTTCAAACGGGATAAGGTTGGAGGAGGAGGGGTGGATTTTAGTATTAGGCCATCAGGTCCTAGGTGGTTTCCTTTCGGGAGAGCTCATGAGTTTACCTCTTGTGATCTATCATATTTTCGGGTTTGACCAATCTGGGTCCTTGATTCCTTTCTCGCGATAGCTTCAAGTCTTTTTTTCTGAGCAGGTTTTACTCAGACTTAAAGGCATCTTTACGGGATAGTTTTATCTGTTCCATCTGTTATTTATATATTTCCATCAACCTGCAGACCTACTGTTTAGTTTGACACCATGGGTTTTCAGAAATCTCATTATTCCATCAAGGCAACGCATGTGACCGCGACGGTTTTACAACAATCGATGGAGAAATCTCTGGCTTTAGAGTCAGAGAACTCTAAATTACGACATGATGTTTCGGTTCTTTCTTGGAAGCTTCACAAGGTGATAGCTGAGTTGAAATCCTGGAGCAAGATTACAGCGGCTTTCTGCCGATTTTGTGGTGAGAACCACAATCAGGTAGATTGCGTAGATTAGTTGGAGAGAGTGGAGGAGGAGGAGAGGCAATTGGGAAAAGTGGAGTTTGCTGGCGGTGTGGATGTGGAGCCACTGGTGATGGAAGAGGAGGTAGCGGTAGTGGCAGACAAGAAGTTTGTAGTGAGGCTGCCGGTGGCTGTGGCAGAGTCAGTGGCTGGGGCTGAGGTGGCTGAGGATGCACCCATTGTCGAGGTGGCAGAGAAGGGTAAGGAGGTGGTGGTGGTGGCTGAAGAGGCTGAGGGTGGCGTTGGTTCTTAGGAACAGGACTGGATGGTGGTAAAGAGGAAGATGAGAAAGAGGGGTGAGAATAGAAGAAGAAGGGAGTTGGAGGAAGAGAGGAATGCGGTACGGAAGAGGATGAATGTTTGGCATCCGGCCAGGGTGGTGGTTCCCAATGCGCCATTAGGGCCCATAGGGATGAGGGAGTGGAGTAGGAGTGACAGTGTATATGGGTCGCCGAGTCTGAGTGGGTTGATTGAGAAGGTGGTAGATAGCGAAGGGGTAGAAAGGGTTGGTGAGGATGTGGTACCGAGGTTGCAGGGGGGAGTTCCGACAGGGCCTAGGGTGTATGGGGCTGTGGCATTAGATTGTGAAATGAGGAAGTCGTTTCAGGATTTTGGGAGTGTACCAGAGGGGAAGAAGGTGTATGGACTGGACTCAGGCAGGGGACTTGTAGTTTATGGAGGCATGAGGGATTGGCAGGGGTTGGGGAGAAATGGATATCGTGGAATGGATTGGTATTGTCGGAATCAGGATGGGTATCTGATGTGAGTTAGTTATGGGGTTTTTTCTTTGTTCGGAAGTATGAGGCTGCGGGTTCAGATTTAAAGTACCGGTATCTTAGGAGTGCCGGAGGTTGGATTCACTGTCCGCTAGAGGACTGGTACGATGCTAGTGTAAACGAGCTATTATTGTCAGAAAAACCTAGCTAGTTAGTATAAAATTAAAATGAATTTTTTAAAAAAAAAAAAAAAAGTTCTAGTACCCTCAAGCTCCATACCCATTACAACCCCAGCAGTTGAAATTACGACTTGTCACACAACCTACGATTTTGGGTTTCGACCTATCACACAGTGAATTTTCAATTTTTACTGGCCTTTAGTTCATAATGTCATCCACGAAAATGATCAAAAGTCTCCGAAAGGAGAACAGCAACCTACGCTCTGTGAATGCAAAGATTATTGAGAGGAGGAAGCAGATGAAGGTGGAAATAAATAGGGGATATGAGGAAGCGATGGATGGGTATAGGAGGGAGCGTATGGAGAGAATGATAGAGAGGATAGAGAGGGAGGTGGAACAGGGTTTGAGGAAGGGGAAGGAGTTGGAGGATAAGAGGTTTGAGGAGTTGAATGCTGGCTTTCAAAAAGAAGAGGAGAGGTGAAAATGGTTGGAAATGGAGTAGAAGGAAGAGAGGGGGGAGTTGGTGAAAGAGAGGGATTAGTTAAAGAGGAAGCGGGGGAATGTTATTTTGCCTAGTCTGAGGGAGACGCCGGTACCAGAGGTGATAGAGAAAGAGGTGGGTGTTGGTTTAGAGCAGATGGTTTCGCAGGCCGTGGAGGGAAGTAAGAGGAGGAGAGTAGAAGGTACATTTGACCCTGAAAAAGGTCAGGAGAAAATGTTACCAATGATGGTGAAAGTGGGTGGTGTGTTGTGGGAGGATGGGATTGGTGGAGTTTTGACGGAACTGCAGGAAACGAGTGTGGTGGTGGGTGAGGAATCGAGATGGTTGGTAGGAAAGGAGGAACGCGACTGTCGTGAAGCCAATGGGAGTTCATCTTCTATGGTTCTATTGAAAGTATTGGGGGAGGAGAGTGTGCATGATTTATGTCGGTACAGTTTGTGTGTAGGAGGTAGATGGTGTTCGGTTAAGCGGTTTGTAGTGGTCCCTTCGAGGGTGATAGAAGAGGGGTTTAGTAGGAGGTTTGGGGCGATAGAGAAGGCAGTGGAAGAGATGAAGAAGGGTGTAGGGAGGTTGCTGAGGGCAAGGAATGAGGCTGCGAAATGGATTGCTTATGGAGAGGCATTGAAGGCTTGTGATGATTAGGAAGGGGTGAATACGGAGGATGATGAAAGATTTATTAAGAGGATGGAGGTTATTTTTAAGGAGGAGGAGGGCTTGAAGAGAGGGCAGTTGTAGGGAGAGGCATCAGTGAATTTGATAGCTAGGGCAAGGGGGAAGAGCGGTGTGGATATGGGGAAGGCTAATGAGTTGGGAAGGAAGTTAGAGAAGAGGGTGAATAAGGGGAAGTTGGGTTCGAGGAAGGGGAAGGAGAAAGCAGCACTTGTGGTGAGTGATGGGGATGATAGTTTGTTGAGTGATAATGAGGCGATGGCGAGGAGGTTGTAGTTGGATAGAGATGAGGATTGAGGTTGTTGGGTTTGTTTGGTGTTTTGTTTTGTGGGTATGAGGCTGCAGGTTCGAATTTAAAGTACCGGTGTCCCATAGGGTAGCTTGGGAGTGCCGGAGGTTAGGTTTGCTGTTGGCAGGAGGACTGGTATGATGCTAGTGTAAACAAGCTATTATTGCCATCAAAACCTAGCTAGTCAGTATAAAATCGAAAAGTATTTCGAAAAAAAAAGAAAAAAAAAGAAGAAAAAAGAAGTTCTAGTACCCTTCCAAGTACCCTCGGCCCCTGGAAACGATTTGCTAACCCTCTCCCTCTCATTATTCAGCAAAACAAATTGTGGTAAAATTTCAGAGTATCCCTAGAGGCATATCTGAGAACAATCAGCTAAAAGGATTTTCTTGTTCTCTTACTGTTGGTTGGGACAGTTCTTGAGGTATAAGGGAGTGTACAAGAACTTTTTTTTTTTTTTTTTTTGAAATACATTGCGATTTTATACTGACTATCTAGGTTTTCTGTGGCAATAATGGCTTGTCTATACTAGCATCATACCAGTCCACCAGCTGACAGCGAACCCAACTTCCGGCACTCCTAAGATACCGGTATTTTAAATCCAAACCTACGGCCTCATACCCCCAAACCAAGAAAAATCCCATAATACAAACTCACGTCAGATACCCACCCTAGTTGCGACAATACCATCCCATTCCCCTACACCCATTTCTCTCCATCCCCAACCTATCATTCATACCACCATACGCCACAAGTCTCCCACCCAAGTCTGGTCCATATATCTTCTTTCTCTCCTGCACACTTTCCAATCTCTTAAATGAATCCCTCCTTTCACCGCTCAATGCCACTCCACTATAAGACTGAAGTCCCATCATAATACCTACCGGTAACCCCGACCTCACATCCTCACCAACCTTCTCCACTCTCTCGCTAACTACTACCCTCTTATACAACTCACTAGAACTCGGAGACCTATAGCCACTGTCATACCCACTCCACCCATTCACATTCCTTGGTCCCAACGGCGCATTGGGAACCACCACTTTGGCTGGATGCCAAACATTCATTCTCTTCCTAACCGTATCCCTCTCCTCCTCCAACACTCTCCTCCTCCTATCCTCTCCACTCTCCCTCACCCTCCTCTTTATAACTGTTCAGTCTTTCTCACAAGAACCGATGCTACCCTCAGCCTCCTCAGCCACTACCACCACTTCCTTACCCTTCCTCACTACCTCTACTATTGCCACATCCTCTGCCACTCTAGTCCCAGCTACAGACTCCGCCACTGCTACTGGCAGCCAGACCACAATCTTTTTCTCCACCACCACTGCCACCTTGTTAGGCGGATGCCGATTTCTAGTATAACTGAGGGACGTAGGCTAAAATCTTTGTTCAGAGAATCTGTCGAGGAAGGCCCATCTCGATAAAATAAAGTAAAGTAAATATTTATGAGGTAAACAATTTTATATTAATAAGGTCTCTTCTGCATTGCTTGATGGTGTCTGTAGAGCTCAGGAGGCACTTCGATATTTATATCCTGCATCTGAGTGTTCGCGGACAACTTCTAACTACTATGCCTCCAAAGTACCACTCTGGTTTTAATACGCAAACATCCAGAATCTTATAAGTACGAACACTGTTTGACCCTGAAACTTATCACAGCTTTTCATGGTCACGGAATAGTATTGCTCCATTAAGATGACTGCGCTTATTTGTTATACCAAACAGCGGCCTCTAACTTAGATGTCCGTATAGACTATTATATTACTCTAGTCTAGGTGACTATCGTTCCAGTAGTCTCTTCCGTCCTGAAGTGATCAGGTTCATGCCGGGCCACCTAGTGCCAATCGCAAGTCTGAGCCGAACGTGTCAACATCTTAAGGGTCTCCGACTTATCTAAGTCTTGCTTTCTGTGTGTGCTTCCCCTTGGTCCACAGGCCTCCATAGAGGAGTCCTATTACTAGGACCAACCAACCTACAGCTAATCTCAGAAGGATAGGGGTGGATTCGGTATATCCTTAATAGGTCCTGCTACTGGGACATCCTCTTGGAGTCTTTCACTGAAAACGTCCTGTCACCTTCGGCCTATAGTTTAGGAAGCCTAACCTTGTAGCCTACTATCTCAATACACCCCCTACGGATTTCTTCCGTTCCACTTCCTAGATGTCACCAATGGTCCCCTCACATATATCCTGCAAATAGCATGTGGTCGGACCGACGGCAGCGACATATATGGTATTATGATGTGAGCTTCATTGATGTGATATTTTAGTTAAGGGACACAACTCTCGAAATCTCGCTAATGACGTGTGGGCCCCATAAGGAGGCCGGAGAGGGGTAATGGCACTCTCGTAAATCGGGTGTCTGTGCGCAGTTACCCTCCCGTGGGTCTGTGCACTTGTCTCAGATTTTCATATGCCCAACATGAGCTTCCTCCTACCAGACTTCTCCTCGAATGCCTTTATAACCTTTTATAATTTCTTTTTAAATACATTTTAAGACTCAGTGTGGTCAGGATAAAAAACCTTCCACGTTTGCTTGGTCACGGTAGGACAACCTTTTCCTCACTATCTTACTTCTGCCCTTCCTGGCATGTCCGGATTTTCATTATGAAAATTCTTCACAACTTCCTCCACGTTTTCTGTACTGGTAGCAGACTCCCATGTGTTCTTATCTTCTGAACACCCTTGCCATTTAATGAAGTACCAAAGTTCCCGCTTCTCTTGATAGCGGCCATGTACTCATTTCCTGTAAGAGTGAATCTCACTTCTTACTATCTTTTCAATCTCCCATTGTAAATCACCATCAATGTCCTCCAGTTCTCTAGGGGGTTGTTGGCGATTGCCATGAACTGATTCGTGGTAGGGTTCCAATAGTGCGACATAGAATACAGGGTTAATGTTTTATCGATCGGATATGTTGAGTTTGAAGGCTTGTGATTTGCGCTTCTCTATGATTTGAAAAGGACCGTATAGCTTTGGACATAGCTTCTTTGATTTCCATTGGGTTCAAATGTTCTTAGCGTTTAATATTACATGGTTTCCGATATTGAAGTCCAGCTGTTGTCAAGCTTTCTGGTCATAATATTTCAATATTCCTTCCCGTGTCTTTTCTAGTAACACTCTTACTTGTTCATGTATTATCTGAATCCAGTTTGCGTGGAGTGCCACTCCTGGATTTTGAGCTTCGCGCTCCTTCATCCACTCTGTCTGTAGATGGAATCCGTAGTTCACATAGAACAGTGACATCCCATGCGTGTCGGTTGCGGAGTTGTTATAGGCATGTTCAGTGAGTAGTAGTAGCTGATACCAATCATCCTGATCATAGTTGACAAAACTTTGAAGGTATCCTTCCAGCACTTGGTTGGTACGTTTAGTTTGTCTGTCAGTTTGAGGGTGATATGCCACTGACATTCTTGGCTTAATATTGAGCACTTTGCAGAGCGATTCTCAAAATTCTCCGGCGAACTTTGAGTTCATGTCTGAGATGATTTCGGTTGGCAGGCCATACAGCCTCCGGACTTCCTTCAGGAATGCATTTGCAACATCTTTGCCAGTAGCCAATATCTGTAGTCCGATGAAGTGTGCCATCTTTGTGAATCTATCAACTACTACCATTATTTGAGTGCATCCATGTGACTCTCATAATTTTGTGATGAAGTCCACTGAGATCGACACCCATGCCACGTAGGGTATTTGCAATAGTTGCAGTAGTCTGTACTTGGCATGTTTAGATGATTTATTATATTGACATTCATGCCAAGATCGTACATAATCATTAACCTATTCCGCAAGTCCTTTCTAGTAGAAGTTTCGCATACTGATTTCCAAGGTTTTCTCTTGTCCAAAATGTCCTGCAACCTTTGCATTGTAACATCCTTCTGCGATCTTAGTATATCAAGCTTCACTATTTGGTACAAATAGTCTTTGACTATAATATAGTAGATCGTCAGTTAGGGTCTAATCCTTGGCGTAATCTTTTCCTTCATCTTGTAACTTAATGAGTTCTTCCCTCCATTGCCTCCAAACTGCATCTGTTCCGATAGCTGCCTGTAGTTCATTTAAGAATTCAGCATTAAACTGCTTCATACCTTTTGGCAGGAGTATCACATTTGACATTAGAACTTTCTCTGGTACTTCTGAAATGTCGTACCAGTATTTGTTGTCTATAGCTGATACCTGTAGGTAACTGATGCTAGGTTCCTATTCCTTGACAATCAGGGATCTTGTCACTATATCGGTGCTTCCGAATCCTGCGGTTCCTCATTCCGTATCTTCTAAGTTGTCTACTTCCATCATATTTGAGGTGTTGACTTTTTCCACCACCAGTTGAGCAATTCGATTGCTTATTCTTATTTGGCAGTCTACATCCTTATAGTTGAATAGTACGACTTTGAGTTTACCGGTGTAAGCAGTATCAATTACTCCTGGACTGATGGAGATGCTACTACGGACCGCCAATCTGCTTCTTAGAGCATCTCTTCCGTAAGTTCCTTCAGGTTGCCCCACAGCTATACTGTTAGGCGTATGGAAATCCGAGACATGTGCACAGACCCATGGTAGGGTAACTGCGTACAGATCCACGATTTACCGGAGTGCCAACACCCCCCTCTGGTCCTGTTATGGAGCCTGCACATTCATAGCTCAATGGAAGTATCACATGACATATATCAAGAGGTCACGTGTTCAATCCACACTGTCGTCAAAGTTATTTTGGTATGAGATATTTTCTACCAACTGAACCTACATGTTCGGAGCTCCCTGCACGACGGCACGAGACCTCCCATGGAGGGATTTTCTACCAATAGCATAGAGGGGACTCTGACTAGAGCATAGGAAGTCATCTGAGAGAAATTGGTCAGTTGGTTGTTGAGTAATTAAGGACTGAAGACGGATACCCCAGTACCCATACGCATGTTGCAGTTGATGATATAACGGACAGACCGATGACATCCTACCTACTGAGATCAGCTGTAGGTTGGTTGGTCCTGGTAATTGGATCCCTCTGTAGAGGCTAGCGGACTAAGGGGAAGCACACTCAGTTAGAAGGCCATAGCTGGAGAAGAGTTCATAAGATGTTGGCGCATCGCACTCTTACTCGCATGAAGCATAGGCAGCTCGATACGAACTTGATCACTTTGTGAACAGAAGAGATTACCGGAATGATAGCAATTAAGTCTAGAGTATCCAGGATAGTCTATACGAGCTAAAGATCAGAAGCTCCTAATAGGAAGCTGCAACTAAGCCGTAGAGTGGTGTGCTTGTTCTCAGAGTCAAACCGTGTTCGCACTTAAGTTGAACTCGAGAAGAAAGCGAGTAGTACATAGTTAGTAGGAGGATTAGAAGTACCAACTAGCTACTATAAGTAAGATCGACTCAGTCCGAGTTGGTGAGAGATCATCAAGCAACGGAGAAGAGATCTTATCAATATTAAATTGTTTACCTCATAAATCTTTACTTGACCTTTACTTTATCGTGACGAGTCTTCCTCAACAGATTCTCCAAACAAATATTTTTTCCCTATGTCTCTCAGTTATACTAGAGATCGGCATCAGCCTAACATATACCCCACCTTATTAATGCTTGTCTATACTTCGGCACAATGTCATCCGCAATAGCGTACAGGTCATGTCCTGCCGCCATTCTTAAGTCCTTCATCGGCAAGTATGCCTTTTTGCTCAGTCTCTTGACTTTAATAATGGGTTCCTTTCCACCTCTTCAAGGTTCCAAATCCAAATCTTTATCACCATCCCTGTCTTCTCCTTCATCGCCTATCCTCACTACTAGTGATACCAAGAAATTTTCTTCTTTCAATATCTTTTATTCGCAACATGTAGCTCCCATCTCAGGACAGTACTCCAGCTGTCTGCTTAATATATCAGGCTTTCCGCCCTTTGTGCCTGGTCGGTATACAAGACGGAAATTGTATTCTACCAACTTCTAAGCCCATCGAATTTGATAGCTACTCCCAGCTTTTGAGGTGAGGAAGTATTGTAGGTTATGATAGTCGGTAAAGACTGAAATCAGTTTCTCCATTCCGATCAAGTAGTGTCTCTATTCTTTAAATGCTTAGTGGATTGCGACAAGTTCTTTATCATGAATTTTGTAATTGAGTCCCACAGAGTTTCATTTTCTGGAATGGAATGCTACTGGATGTAGTCTTTTCTCAAAGTATTGGGAAAGGATACAACCAAGTGCAAAATCGCTAGCATTGGTTTCTACCACTGTCTCTCTTTCTGAGAAAAGGTGGTGGAGTATGGGAGCTGTGGTGAATCAGTGCTTCAGCTCTTCGAAGGCCGTATCCTGTTCCAGTCCCTATTTGAAATTTTGTGGATTTCCTTGTAATATCTCGGTTATGGGTTTGCAAATAGCCCACAAGTTTTTTATAAATCGTCGGTAGAAGTTTGCGAATCCAATCAAGGCTTGTACTTTTCTAACTGACTTTGATGCCTTCTAAACCATTATGGATTCCACCATGTGTGTCACGAATGTGGCTTAGCGAGGAAGAGGTTTTCACATGACTCATAGTTATGAGTCATAGGTATGTTATGTTTTGCACATGACCTCATTTAGAGGTCATGGGATTCGCACATATGACCACTGCGGTCATATGCTATAGTTATGATAATATGTTATGTTTTGCACATGACCTCATTTAGAGGTCATGGGTTTTGCGCATGTGACCACTTTGGTCATATGATTAGTTTACAATGTTTTGAGTTGACTCACAGTTGTGAGTCATATGTGGCGCATGACTTAAGGAGTGAGTCACAAGGACATGAAGGGCAACTATATAAGGAGGCAATTAGGGCCGAGTAGATAGGCCATCCTCCGTCTCCTCCATTTTCCTCTCGATTGAAATCAACCCTCCGGGCTTGGTCTTCACGAACCATCCACCACCCCTCTCCTCCCACGATGGCTTCGGCCTAGGAGTGATGGCCATCCCCCCCTCACTGCCCTTCTTCGCTTTTGTCACGCTTCAGGGCTTTCCGTCCTCTGGGTTCCGGTACTGCCTTTCTGCTGCCCGTTCTCGTCTCCCTCCTCGCTTAGCGAGGCCTCTCCTCACTGTCGGCGACCTTTCTCTTCCTATGCTTCAGACGGCTGGGATTACGGTTTGCGGTACGCGAGAACTCTCCAACAGGCCCACGGGTCGATCTCGCTCCTCCTCACGGTCGGCTTGAGCGGTGGTATCCCATCCACTAAGTGACACTATCTCTCGTAGAACAAGGGACTACATGAGAGACGTGGTAAAACACTTGCCTTCTGCCTCTGGGGACCGCCTAGTCAGACACGAACACGTTTACCAATAGTTGATACGGTCGCGTTCGGTTTCCTTCCTGATCTTACGGTCGGATCGGCTTGCACCCTACTACTGCACCCTCCCTCGGCTTGCACCCTACTGCTGCACCACCTCGCCTCATCGCCCTTCGGTCGTCTCCGCCGGGCTTCCCGGTCCGGATGGCACTGGTCTCTGTGCCCTGCCACGGGTTCTGTCCTTCCGCTTGGGCTTTCCATTCGGTCTCCCACCACCTTTGCCGGGTATATCCCTTTGGCCGTAGATACATTTATCGCAGGTGGCTTAGGGCTTCGGCTGTATGGTTGGGGTTTCGGCTGTCTAAGGGGGTTCTCGCCGCGGGGCTGGGCTTCTTACTGTCTGGGTTTGGGGTTTCTTTTGTTCTGATGGGCTTGGGTGGCTTTCTTTCACAGTCTTTACCATTGTGTATACTACAAGTTGCGGGGCGGGGGAGTTTTTTCGACTGCGCGGGGCTGGGTCGGGGGTGTCATGTTCCGGGGGTTTCGGTCCTGTCTGCCCGTGCGCTTCCTGTTTTGGTTTCGTTGACGGTTTTTCTTCGGGCTGCTTTGGGCTAGAGTAGGGGTGGAGGTTTCTTGCGTCGACCATAGCTAGCGCTTTATATAGACGGTGTACCTTAAACATAGAATAAAATTGATGAAAAAAAAAAGAATGAAAAATGAAAAAAAAGGCCGTGTAGATAGGCCATCCTCCGTCTCCTCCATTTTCCTCTCGATTGAAATTAACCCTCCGGGCTTGATCTTCACGAACCACCCACCACCCCTCTCCTCCCACGATGGCTTCGGCCTAGGAGTGATGGCCATCCCCCCCCTCACTGCCCTTCTTGGCTCTTGTTACGCGTCGGGGCTTTCCATCCTCTGAGTTCCCGTACTGCTTTTCTGCTGCCCGTTCTCGTCTCCCTCCTCACTTAGCGAGGCCTCTCCTCACGGTCGGCGACCGTCCACTTCCTATGCTCCAGACGGCTGGGAAGACGGTTTGCGGTACGCGAGAACTTTCCAACAGGCCCACGGGTCGATCTCGCTTCTCCTCACGGTTGGCTTAAGCGGTGGTATCCCATCCACTAAGTGACACTATCTCTCGTAGAACAAGGGACTACATGAGAGACGTGGTAAAACGCTTGCCTTCTGCCTCTGAGGACTGCCTAGTCAGACACGAACACGTTTACCTATAGTTGATACGGTCGCGTTCGGTTTCCTTCCTGATCTTACGGTCGGATCGGCTTGCACCCTACTGCTGCACCCTCCCTCGGCTTGCACCCTACTGCTACACCACCTCGCCTCGATGCCCTTCGGGCATCTCCGCCGGGCTTCCCGGTCCGGATGGCACTGGTCTCTGTGCCCTGCCACGGGTTCTGTCCTTCCGCTTGGGCTTTCCATTCGGTCTCCCACCACCTTTGCCGNCTTGTCACCCTGCGAGCGTCTCCGCCGAGCTTCCCGGTCCGGATGGCACTGGTCTCTGTGCCCTGCCAGGGGTTCTGTCCATCCGCTTGGGCTTTCCATTCGGTCTCCCACCACCTTTGCTGGGTATATCTCTTTGGCCGCAGATACATTTATCGCAGGTGGCTTAGGGCTACAGCTGTATGGTTGGGGTTTCGGTCCTGTCTGCCAGCGCGCTTCCTGTTTTGGTTTCGTTGACAGTTTTTCTTCGGGCTGCTTTGGGCTGGAGTAGGGGTGGAGGTTTCTTGCGTCGACCATAGCTAGCACTTTATGTAGACGGTGTACCTTAAACACAGAATAAAATTGCAGACAAAAAAAAAAAAAAGGCCGAGTAGATAGGCCATCCTCCGTCTCCTCCATTTTCCTCTCGATTGAAATCAACCCTCCGGGCTTGATCTTCATGAACCATCCACCACCCCTCTCCTCTTACGATGGCTTTGGCCTAGGAGTGATGGCCATCCCCCCCCTCACTGCCCCTTTTTCGCTTTTGTTACGCGTCGGGGCTTTCCATCCTTTGGGTTCCGGTACTGCTTGTCTGCTGCCTGTTCTCGTCTCCCTCCTCGCTTAGCACGGCCCCTCCTCACGGTCGGCGACCTTTCGCTTCCCATGCTTCATACGGCTGGGAACAGGGTTTGCGGTACGCGAGAACTTTCCAACAGGCCCACGGGTCGATCTCGCTTCTCCTCACAGTTGGCTTAAGCGGTGGTATCCCATCCACTAAGTGACACTATCTCTCGTAGAACAAGGGACTACATGAGAGACGTGGTAAAACACTTGCCTTCTGCCTCTGAGGACCGCCTAGTCGGACACGAACACGTTTTCCAATAGTTGATACGGTCGAGTTCGGTTCCCTTCCTGATCTCACAGTCGGATTGGCTTGCACCGTACTGCTGTACCCTCCCTCGGCTTGCATCCTACTGCTACACCACCTCGCCTCAACGTCCTGCGGGCGTCTCCACCGGGCTTCCCGGTCCGGATGGCACTAGTCTCTGTGCCCTGCCACGGGTTCTTTCCTTCCGCTTGGGCTTTCCATTCGGTCTCCCACCACCTTTGCCGGGTATATCCCTTTGGCCATAGATACATTTATCGCAGGTGGCTTAGGGCTTCGGCTGTATGGTTGGGGTTATGGCTGTCTAAGGGGGTTCTCGCCGCGGGGATGGGCTTTTACTGTCGGGGTTGGGGGTTTCTCTTGTTCTGATGAGCTCGGGTGGCTTTCATTTACAGTCTTTACCGTTGTGTATACTAAAAGTTGCGGGGCGGGGGAGTTTTTTCGACTGCACGGGACTGGGTGGGTGGTGTCATGTTCCGGGGCTTTAGGTCCTGTCTGCCAGTGCGCTTCCTGTTTAGTTTCATTGATGGTTTTTCTTCTGGCTGTTTTGGGCTGGAGTAGGGGTGGAGGTTTCTTGCGTCGGTCATAGCTAGCGCTGCATGCAGACGGTGTACCTTAAACACAGAATAAAATTGATGTGAAAAAAAAAAAAAAAAAAGTGAAAAAAGAAAAAAGGCCGCGTAGATAGGCCCAGAGGCTGCAAGGCATCACCAAGGTCCTCCAGCGAAAGGCTGGCAGGCTAGGTGTGTCCTTCTCGATCTCGAAAACGGAGTTGATGCACTGGGAAACCACATCTTAGAAGATCCCCCCCCCTCCAATTCCGGTCTTGCTGGACGACCTTGTCTTCCGCCCCTCCAAGCTGATTTGCTGGCTCGGATATTGGTTTGAGCCCTCCTCCACTTCGGGTACGAGAGGTACCACCTCCCACTTCATGAGGAGACTTGGACTGGCCCAAGGTGCCTTCGCCACAATCAAGAGACTCGCAAGGCCTGGCAAGGGCCTTCCTCCTTTTCTCTGCCACCGTCTTGCTTCCTCCTTGATCTCCCCGATCCTACTATATGGGGCTGACCTCTTTTCCCCGAGCCTTACCCTCCTTGACCGTATGTCCGTCTTCTGGTGATCTGTCCAACGATGGGTAACGAACTGCTTGTCCTCGACCCCTGTTGGCATCCTCGCTTGCGAGTCGGCCCTGCCCCCAATGCCCCTTTTGATACGCCACCGACAAAGACTCGCAGCAGTACGGCTTGTCTGCCTCCCGCCAGAGGCCAATCCGGTGACTGCGAGACTCCACCCTACGTTCCCTACTTCGTCCCACTTCAGGGCCTCCGAGGACCACCCACACCACATGCAGGGCTTGACTTCGGTCTACGCTCCCCTCTTCTGGAAATCCCCTGTCCCCTCCCCACCCATAAGAAAACACCTCCCCATCGACGCGATTGTGCACCGCACCCTCCCGTTCATCCCGACCTCCTGCCCTCTTCCGGTGGCTTCCCCCGACCTCCTCCCGCCTGCCTGTATCCCGTCCGGGGATGGCACCCCCTCCTACAGATCGATCAAGTTGAAGGTTAGATCGGCCTTAGTCAAAGACTGGAATAATCAGTTCCCGCCCCCCCCAACATACCCCTACCCCGTGTCTCTATCGCCCCATCCGTTCATAGGGCTCGGAAGATTCATGGCGGGGAGAATTAATCAAATGCGTTCAGGCAAGAGCTACCTCGCTGCCCACCCTTCCTGGTTCACGGAGCACCCCTCCCCCCTCTGCCCCCTGTGTGAGGAGGGAGAGGAGGACTTCGCCCATGCCATCCTATCCTGCGAGTCCCACAGAGAACCTCGTGAGCACCACCTCCGCGGCCTCACTTCGTTGAAAAGGGACAGCCCCCTCTGGTCAGACACCTCCGCTCTTCACTCCCTCGCTAGATACATCAATGTCACGGCGACGGGATTCCCGCCGGGTATGCCCCCAGCAGCACGGGACCATTTACTTCCATCAGACGAAGACGCGTCTGATCTCCTGATTCACGGGTTCGCCCCCTGAGAGCGACGGCCCCCTGTTTGTTGTTTTGTTTCTTAGCTTCTTGCGGGAGGACTTTATTTTTCGTTATGATTATGCACTTTATTGTTGTATTTCCTTAGGGATTTGATGTCGGCTATCGGAAACCCTTAAGAGGTTTTTATAGTTTGGTGCGAATATTTCTTTTGTGATTGCGAGTTTTTGAGATTAAGGTTTTGTTTATGCCATAGCTAGCGCTGCATGCAAGTTCTTGTACCATAAATCAATGAATACATGAAGATAAAAAAAAAGGAAACAAAAAAAGAAGAAAAAAGGCAGAGTAGATAGGCCATCCCCCGTCTCCTCTATTTTCCTCGCGCTTGAAATCAACCCTCAATGCTTGGAGTTCACGAACCATCCACCCCTCCTCTCCTCCCATGATGGCTTCGGCCAAGGAGTGACGGCCATCTGCCCCCTCCCTTCACTGCCCTCTTTTGCTTTCTTAAAATATCAGGGCTTTCCTTCCTCTGAGTGCCGGTACGCCTTTCGCGCTGCCCGTTCTCGCCCCCTTCCTCGCTTAGTGAGGCCCCTCCATACGGTCGGCGACTGTTCGCTTCCCATGCTTCAGACGGCTGGGAACACGGTTTGCGGTACGCGAGAACTCTACAACAGGCCCACGGGTCGATCTCGCCTTTTCCCACGGTTGGCTTAAGCGGTGGTATCCCATCCACTAAGTGACGCTATCTCTCTGAGAAACAAGGGACTACATGAGAGACGCAGTAAACCGCTTGCCTTCTACTACAGGGACCGCCTAGTCAGACACGAACACGATTACCGAGAGTGGACATGGTCGCGTTCGGTTTCCGGCCTGTTCTGGTGGTTTGATCGGCTTGCACCCTACTGCTACACCCTCCCTTGGCTTGCACACTACTGCACCACCCTCTCCTGCCTCCCTCCCACAGGCGGTCCACTTTTCTCGCTTCGGTCGCGTTCCGGGATAACTTCCACGGTTTTCTGCTGCTAGCGCGTATACCTGGCATGGTTATTGTGGGATCTTTGGTGCGGTTTTTCATTTGTTTTTTCTGAGATATTCTGGGCGGTTACCTTCTTATGTTTTCCTGCTTTCTTCTTAGTTAGGCTTCTCCTATTCTCTGGGTTCGCTTGCGAGGTAGGGACGGGTTTTTCTTTGAGGCGAGATGTGCGGTTAGGCCCATACCAGAGGGTCCTGGAGATACGGTCGGGCCAGTCGGAAGGAGGAATGGGGATTGTTTATGCCATAGCTAGCGCTGCATGCAACTTCTTGTACCCTAAAGAACAACGAATACATGATGATAAAAAAAAAGAAAAAAAAAAAAGGCCGAGTAGATAGGCCACGCTCCGCTTTCACTATTTCCCCCTCCCTACATTTCTTCCTCATTTTCAACACCATCAGCGTCCGGTGTTCCCATACGTTCGAACTATCCTAAGTATAACCAGGCCGCAGCCTCCCTGTCACGACAGGAATGGCTTCAGTTCCCCTTCCCCCCTTTCAACACTCCTCTGTGTTGGGAGTACGCCCTCATATTCCTCTCCTGCTGGAGCTCCTTGAATGATCCTCGATGGACGCTGGAATCTCCAACCAACTCTTTCCCCCTATCAGTTCCACGGAGCTTGACGACCTCTCCCCTGGAGAGGCCGTCATTTTCCCCCTCCTCTGCACCTCACTCCTAGCATCAAGGTTTATCTCCACACAAATCGATGAGTTGGCGCTCGAGGTCGCATGCCTTTCGTGACAAGTGGACGAACTCTACTCCCGTAAGGAGAAATCCCAGCGCCCTCCTGACCCCCCCAACCAGAACGACATAACAGCAGCATCGCTCTCCGCCCTCCAACTGTCGGTTAGAGACCTCTCATCTAGGCTGACCACCCCCCTTCCGCAACCAGCAAGCCACCCATAGCCTCCACCCCAACGCAGCATACCTGCAGTCCATGTCACCCACACAGCTCGGGCAGCACCCTCCCGAAATGGTGAGGAAGTGGCAGCACCCCCTCTCACCGCTACCCTCACCAATGTGCTGAACCCCCCTTACGAGGGTGGGGGCAATACGGACATCCCTTGTTATAGCACGAAAGACCAGAAATGGTACGGCGACCTGGCCGCATATGCGGCGAAATTCCCTCACTCTTGGGAGGCCCAGACATACAGGGAAGGATGTACCCCCCCCTCTCGGAGTTCCATCCTGTCCCACATTCGATGGCTAAGTCCACCACCCCCTCTTACGCCCAAGCCACTACAGCTGGACAGAAAAAGAAAGGAAAGACAAATAAAGCAAAAAATGCTCCCTCGGCTGCCCAGGTTGTGTCTGGATCAGCACCTCTGGTACCATCAATAGGGCCGAAGAGCCTCACAGCTGCTGGGAGACATTTTTTCGCCCCAAGGTCTTCCCCTTTCCCACACTCCTAGTCTGACCGACTAGCCGCCTCCTTCCCAGACATTGCTGCCTCCATCCTTCGTGAGGCGGGCTGTACCCTACCCTTATCCTTCTCGGCCTGGGTCAACAACAGAGGAGCGCTGATGCTTCTTGCTCTCTCCCCATTTATCCCCTCTACTGCTTATGCACCCTACTACGAAGCCCTCACGACCCAGCTAAACCAATCCTTCCCGACTGGGGACGCTCCGTGGCTCCCTTTCCGCCCGGCCTCCCAAGAAGTTCAGCTGGCAATACACTCCCTCCCTATTGCATACCTTTCAGGAGACGACGACGACCTCCTTCAGTCCCTCCGCAACACCATCCTGAACGTCAAGAACGTCCAGATCCTCTCCACTCGCTATTTAAATCCCGACCGCGACGCCAGACTCCTCAAAAAGGCGACCTCCGTTGTTGTGAAAGTTGCACCTGAAAATGAGACCACAATGCTGGGCAACGCTTACCTCTTCTCCTCTCGATGCAAGGTCGAGAGGGCCTACTCGGCTAACAGCCTCACTCAATGCCGTAACTGCTGGCAATACGGACACCATTCAGCTAGATGTAAGATTGACCACCCAGTTTGTCCAATCTGCGCCCTCTCCTACTGGAAACAGGCACACCGGTGCCAGAACCCAACCTGCCCCAAGGGCGGAAACCTCAGAGCAGTGGTCGACTACTGCCCAACCTCCCCCTCAATGTGTGCGGTCTGTAAGGGCCAGCACCCGGCCTTCGCTAGAGAGTGCCCATTGAGACTCACCCCCCCTCCTGCCCATGGGGAGTCCAGTGTTCCGCAGAATGAGGCAGCTATGGACACGACGAATGACTCCAGTGAGGGTCCTTCAACTGGTTCACCATCCCTCTTACCCCCCTTCGCTCTTGAGACACCCCGTCCTAGGCCTGGTAATGCTCCCCCAACACGTCCCCCCGTCCCTGCCCTAAAGCCCCAAGGAGGTGCCCTGCCGAATCCCGCATGGCAGGAATCTCCCACTCCTCTCCCCCAGTCTGAGACACTGGAAGGCGTGTAATGGCTGGTCGCACCTCTCCTGTGAGTTCCGCGCTGGCGGCGGGCTCCCCTAACCCCATATCCATTCTGCAACACAACTGCTTAGGAAGCTGGGATGTGTTTCTTTCCCTCTTTAATTCTTTTTCTCTTTTGAATTCCCCCCCTACCCTAGTTGCACTACAAGACCCCCCCCTAAATAGGAACAGATCCCAGTCCTCCCGGTCTTTTTGGAAGCGAGGGATTGGATGGCTGTTGACTTTCATTCGTCTATTGNTCCTGTGAGTTCCGCGCTGGCGGCGGGCTCCCCTAACCCCATATCCATTCTGCAACACAACTGCTTTGGAAGCTGGGATGTGTTTCTTTCCCTCTTTAATTCTTTTTCTCTTTTGAATTCCCACCCTACCTTAGTCGCACTACAAGACCCCCCCCTACACAGGAACAGACCCCTATTGTTCACTGGATTCAAACCCTTTTTGCCACCCTGCCCCAGTGGTGGCGAGCCCAGAGTGGCCTGCTACCTTCACGTTTCCTCTACTCAACAGTTCTCAGTCCTCCCGGTCTATTCGGAAGTGAGGGATTGGATGGCCATTGACTTTCATTCGTCTATTGGTTTCTTTGATTCCTTTGTCACCAAGTTTAGGGTTGTGAATCTCTACAGTACCTGGGACGGCTCCCCCTTTCGCTGGACCATCTCCCCTGAGGTAGCCTTCCCCCACGCCACCACACCGATGCTGGTCGACAGGGACTTTAATATCCATCACCCCTTGGTGGATCCTCGCCGCCTTTTTTCGAACTCAGACCTCAGCGCCTCGACACCCTTTTTCGAAATGGCTGCCGAGGAGGGCTTCTCCCTCTTGAACACCCCCGGTACCCTCACCTACTTCCCCTTCGACAGTGAACTCTACCCCTCGGTAATAGACCTATCTTGCGCCAACGCCGTTCTATCCCCAAGTTTCCAATCGTGGGACACGCCCCTGCCCCCGACCGGCTCGGACCACGTTCCAATCCTCATTACCCTAGCCGAACCTCTGGCCCGCCCACCCCCTCCGGGCCCCGCCTGGACAAAGACAGATTGGATTTCCCTTGAAAGGGAGATCAGGGCCATGCAGATCGACCCTCCGCCCTCTCTCCCAAGATCCCACTCCTTCTCCGCCTAGTTCGACACGGCCATTGGCAGACTGCGGACCATCCTCTGGCTCCATACCCCAGCCAAGCGGCCCTCCCACAAGTCAAAGCCCTGGTGGTCTCCCAACCTCACCATGCAGAGTGTGGCCTTCCACTCAATAGTTAGGTCCACGCGCCGCGACCTCCTTCCCTCCTCCAAGCAGCAGTGCAAAGAAGCACGTCTACTATACTTCAAGGCCATAAAGAAGGCCAAAACTGAATACTGGAACAACTTCCTAAAATCAGCCACTCCATAGACGCATTGGACCGCAAAGCGCTATGCCTTTGGGAGGCCCCCAGACAGGTTCCCGCGGATACCCGTAGCTGACAGCCCCATGGGCATTAACAAAGCGCTGCTCTCCCACTTCTTCCCGGAAAAGCAACCCTCATACCCTCCAGCCATCCTGCGGGAGTACAAAGATGTCCCACCGTTGTCGGCAGAGAAGATCGCAACAGCCCTTAGGGGCTCCTCCTCATCCTCCGCGCCTGGTCCAGACCAGATCCCCTACTCTGTCTGGAAGAAGGTCCACTCCTTGAATCCCAACGTTTTGACTTCCATCCTCAGCCCCCTCGTTCGGTATGGACATCACCCACCCTCTCTGAAGATGGCCAACGGCATAGTACTTGACACGCCGGGTAAGCACTCCTATGACACACTGGCGTCATTCCGCATCATCGTCCTACTAGAGACGATCTCTACGATCCTGGAGAGGGTCATTGCAACCCACCTCTCTGCCCTCACCCGCTTTCTGGGCCTCCTGTCCCCCCACCAAACTGGCTCTCTCTCCGGCCTGAGCACCTTTGACGTGGCAGCAACCCTGGCTCACGAGGTTCAAGTATTTATGCGCCTTAAACTCAAGGTCTCGACACTCTTCCTAGACATTAAAGGCGGCTTTGATAACGTCTCCGCCCCCTTACTCTGTGAAAGGCTCGCCACTAAGGCTGTCAACCCATACATGGTCTCTTGGATCAGGTCCTTCCTCCGCGGCCGCTCCTGCCACCTGGTCTTCCAGGGGGCCCCTCAGGTCTTCTCCCCGGTCTCCGTCGGCACGCCCCAGGGCTCCCCGATCTCCTCCCTCCTGTTCGTCATTTACGTCTCAACCCTCCACTTCCCGATCCCTCGGGGTCTGATCCTCTCCTATGTGGACGACTTCGCAGTCACAGGCGCCTCTAGCTCGTACCGCCAGAAAGTCCAGCGACTGCAGGGAATCACCTCTGTCCTCCAGGCAAAGGCCGGCAGACTCAGCGTGTCCTTCTCGATCCCCAAGACTGAACTCATGCACTGGACAACCCCTGCACAAAAGGTCCACCCCCCCGTGATCCCGGTCCTAGTGGGAGGGCATCTCTTCTACCCCACCAAACTGATATGGTGGCTTGGATACTGGTTCGAACCCCCCGTCCACCTCATGCACCAAAGGCACAACCGCGCACTTCACCAGGAGACTCGCCCTGGCCCAAGGGGCCTTCGCGACGATTAAGAGACTGTCCAGGCCCGGTAAAGGCCTCCCCCCCTCCCTATGCCATCGCCTGGCATCCACCCTCATCTCCCCTCATCTCCTCTATGGAGCTGACCTCTTCTCCCCGAGCCTTACTCTCCTGGACGGGATGTCCGTCTTTTGGAGAACTGTCCCAAGATGGATAACTAATTGCTTTTCGTCTACCCCAGTGGGCATTTTGGCTTGTGAATCGGCTCTCCCTCCTCTCCCGCTATTGGTCCTCCACCGTTAGAGGCTGGCCACTGCCCACCTAGTATGCCTCCCCCCCCAAGCCAATCTGGCCACAGCCAGGCTCCACCCGTCCTTCCCGCCCTCCTCCCCCTTCCTGGCACTGGAAGACCATCGTAGTTTCACTAGAGGCTTGACGTCAGTTTACACCCCACTCCTCGGGAAGACAGCCCCTGCCCACCCCCCTATACGCAAACACCTCATGCTAGACACGATTGCACACCGAACCCTCCGGTTCATCAATGCCTCGGGTCCTATCCCTGTGGCCTCGCTTGACCTTCTTCCACCTGAGCAGCTCCCCTTGAGAGAGGGGACCCCGTCCTACCAGTCGATCAAAATACAACTACGAAACGCCTTCATCGGGGACTGGGCCACCCAGTTCCCCCCTCCACCCTACTACCCTTTCGCCGTTTCCCTCATGCCCTACTCCTTTATGGGGCTGAGTAGGTTTATCGCAGGTAGGATCCACCAAATGCGCTTGGGCAAGAGCTACCTCGCTGCCCACCCCTCCTGGTTCACTGACGACCCCTCCCCCCTCTGCCCGTACTGTGAGGGAGACGAGGAGGACTTCGCACACGCCATCCTTTACTGCGAGTCTCGCAAAGGACCTCGCGAGCGCCACCTCCGGGGGCTCACGGACGTTGGCAGAGACAGCCCACTTTGGACCAACACAGACTCCCTCCACTCGCTGGCAAGGTACCTTAATGTGAACGCCACAGGCTTCCCCCCAGGTATGCTGCCGGCAGACTGGGACCCCCCCTCGGAGGCTGCCTCTCACGACGCAGGGCTTCCGATTCGTGGCTTCAAGACCTGAGTCGAGGCGCCCACCCCACTGTTCAACTCGTTCTATGCTTACCGTCTTCTCGGTTGCTGGCTGGTTTTATTTTTCATTATGATTTTTGTACTTACTTGTTCTAGTTCCTTGGGATTTCGTCTCGGCTATCGGACACCTTAGGAGGATTTTACATTTTGGTACGGGTTTACTTTCTTTTGTGAGTGCGCGTTTGAGATTAAGGTTTTGTTTATGCCATAGCTAGCGCTCCATGCAAGTTCTTGTACCGTAAACAATGAATACATGACAATAAAAAAAAAGAGAAAAAAAAAACAGAAAAAAGAGGCCGAGTAGATAGGCCATCCTCCATCTCCTCTATTTTCCTCACGCTTGAAATCAACCTTCAACGCTTGGGATCTCACGAACTATCCACCCCCCCCATTTCCTCCCACGATGGCTTCGGCATAGGAGTGATAGCCATCCACCTTCTCCCTTTACCTTCCTTCGCTTTACTGCGCATTGGGGCTCTGCCTCCTCTGGGTTCCGGTATGCCTTTCGCGCTGCTGGTCCCCGCTCCTCTCCTCGTATAGCGAGGCCCCTCCACACGGTCAGCGGCCATTCGCTTCCCATGCTTCAGACGGCTGGGAACACGGTTTGCGGTACGCGGGAACTCTCCAACAGGCCCTCAGATCGATCTCGCTCCTCCCCACGGTTGGCTTAAGCAGTGGTATCCCATCCACTAAGTGACGCTATCTCTTGTATAACAAGGGACTACATGAGAGATACGGTAAGATCACTTGCCGTCCGCCCCTGGGGACCTCCTAGTCAGACATGAACATGATTACCGAGAGTTGACACGGTCGCATTCGGTTTCTGCCCCGCCCTGATGGCTGGATTGGCTTGCACCCTATTGCTGCACCCTCGCTCGGCTTGCATTCTACTGCTACACCGCCTTACCTCGGTACCCCCCGGGTGTCTCCACCGGGCTTTCCGGTCTGGACGGCACTAGTCCCTGTGCCCTTCCACAGGTTTCGTTTTCCTCGGCTTGGGCTTTTCTCTCTTCGGTTCCCCTTCCACTTTGCCGGGCTTGCCCTTAGCTCCAGGCGTGTTTTTGTCGTAGGTGGTACTCATCGGCCGGGTTAAGACCGTTTAGGGTGGCTCTTCCTATGGGGTTTGGACCACTGTCGGGAAGTGGGGTTTATTTTGTTCTGATGGGCTTGGATGGCTTTTCTTTACATTCTTTACCGTTTGTGTATACTACAAGTTGCAGGGCGGGGGAGTTTTTTCGACTGCGGGGGGTTCCGGCACCCGGGTTTCATATTCCTGGGGTTTCGGTCCTGTCTGCCAGTGGGCCTTTCTGTTCGTGTTCGTTGACGGTTTTTCTTGTTGCTGTCTCGGGCTGGCGTAGGGGGGGAGGTTTATGTCTCTGCTATAGCTAGCGCTGCATGTGGACAGTGTACCTTAAACACAGGATAAAATTGATGATAAAAAAAAAAAAAAAAAAAAAAAAAAAGGCTGAGTAGATAGGCCATCCTCTGTCTCCTCTGTTTTCCTCACGCTTGAAATCAACCTCAAAGCTTGGGATCTCACGAACTGTCCGCCCCCCCCCTCTCCTCCCATGATGGCTTCAGCCTAGGAGTGACGGCCATCCACCTCCACCTGCTGTCCTCTTTCGCTTTTTTACGAGTTAAGGCCTTCCTTCCTTTGGGTTCCAGTATGCCTTTCACGCTACCTGTCCCCACCCCTCTCCTCGCTTAGCGTGGCCCTTCCCTACAGTCGGCGGCCATTCACTTCCCATGCTTCAGACGGCTGGGAACATGGTTTGCGGTATGCTAGTGCTCTCCCACAGGCTATCGGGTCGATCTCGCCACTCCCCACGGTTGGCTCAAGTGGTGGTATCCTATCCACTAAGTGACGCTATCTCTCATAGAACAAGGGACTACATGAGAGACGCGGTAAGATCTCTTGCCTTCCACCTCTGGGGACCGCCTAGAAAGACACGAACACAATTACCCATAGTTGACACGGTCGTGTTCGGTCTCCTTCCTGCCCTGATGGTTGGATTGGCTTGCACCCTACTGCTGCACCTTCACTCGGCTTGCACCCTACTGCTACATCACCTTACCTCGACGCCCTTTTGGTGTCTTCACTAGGCTTCCTGGTCTGGATGGCACTAGTTCCTGTGCCCTGCCACGGGTTCTTTTTTCCTCGGCTCAGGTTTTCTCTCTGCGGTATGCATTCCACTTTGCCGGGTTTACCCTTAGCCGTAGACGTTTAATTGTCGTAGGTGGCACTGTTCTGGCCGGGTTAAGATCGTTTAGGGTGGTGCTTGCTATGCGGTTTAGACCACTGTCCGGAAGTGGGGTTTCTTTTGTTCTGATGGGCTTGGGTGGCTTTCTTTTTACAGTCTTTACCGTTTGTATATACTACAAGTTGCAGGGCGGGGGAGTTTTTTCAACTGCGCAGGGTTTGGGTGGGGGGTGTCATGTTCTAGGGGTTTCAGTCTTGTCTGCCAGTGTACCTTTCTGTTCGGGTTCGTTGACGGTTTTTCTTCTTGCTGTTTCAGCCTGGCGTAGGGGTGGAGGTTTCTTCCGTCTGCCATAGCTAGCGCTGCATGCTAATGGGGTACCTTAAACACAGAATAAAATTGTTTATAAAAAAAAGAAAAAAAAGGAAAGAAAAAGGTCGAGTAGATAGACCAACTTCCCTGTCCTCTATTTTCCTCGCGCTTGAAATCAACCTTAACGCTTGGGATCTCACGAACCATCCGCCCCTCCTCTCCTCCCTTGATGGCTTCGGCCTAGGAGTGACGGCCATTTTCCTCCTCCTACTATACTCTTTCGTTTTTTTACACATTGAGGCCTTCCTTCCTTCGGGTTCCGGTATGCCTTTTCCGCTGCCCGTCCCTGCCTCTCTCCTCGCTTAGCGCAGCTCCTTCCCCACGGTCGGCGGCCGTTCGCTTCCTATACTTCAGACGGTTGAGAACATGGTTTGCGGTACGCGAGAACTCTCCAACTGGCCCTCTGGTCGATCTCGCCCCTCCCCACGGTTGGCTCATGTGGTGGTATCCCGTCCACCAAGTGAGGCTATCTCTCGTAGAACAAGGGACTACATGAGAGACATGGTAAGATCGCTTGCCTTCCACCTCTGGGGGCCGCCTAGAAAGACACGAACACGATTACTGATAGTTGACACGGTCACGTTCGGTCTCCTTCCTGCCCTGATGGTTGGATCGGCTTGCGCCCTACTGCTGCACCCTCACTCGGCTTGCACTCTACTGCTGCACCCTCACTCGACTTGCACCCTACTGCTATACCGCCTTACCGTGATGCCTTTCGAGCATCTCCACCAAGCTTCCCGGTCTGGATGGCACTAGTCCCTGTCCCCTCTTACGGGTTCTTTTTCCTCAGCTCGGGTTTTTCTCTCTTCGGTTTCCCTTCCACTTTGCCGTATTTAACCTTAGCCGTAGACGTTTAATTGTCGCAGGTGGCACTATTCCAGCCAGGTTAAGATCGTTTAGGGTGGCACTTGCTATATGATTTACACCACTGTCGGGAAGTGCGGTTTCTTTTGTTCTGATAGGCTTGGGTGGCTTTCTTTTTACAGTCTATACCATTTGTATATACTACAAGTTGCTGGGTGGGGGAGTTTTCTTTGACTGCGGGGAGTTTGGGCGGGGGGTGTCATGTTCCGGAGGTTTCAGTCCTATCTGCCAGTGTGCCTTTCTGTTCGGGTTCGTTGACGGTTTTTCTTCTGGCTGTTTCGGGCTGGCGTAGGGGTGGAGGTTTCTTGCATCTGCCATACCTAGCGCTGCATGCCAATGGTGTACTTTGAATACAGAATAAAATTGATGATAAAAAAAAAAAAATGCCCGCATAGATAGGCTCTTCACGCTTCGTTCTAAGTTATTTTCTTACTTATTACTTTATGCTTTACGAATATAAAACCCTCACGCTCTTTACGAATTACATACAAGAGATGAGAACTCTACTACATGAACAGAGTTGAAGAAAGAGTACGATAGGCGATAAGGACTAGAGACACAAGAGTCTCTCCCACCTTATCGTAGACATAGGTCTAAGAACTATTGTCGAGAAAGAACAAGAGAAGTATCATCTACCCATTGCTGAGAACTCATACCGGTTAGGGATCGTAACATTGTGGGTGCTCATCGACACCCCATCGACTGCCACCATGTAGCCTAGGAATTCAACCTCTATTGTGCGGAAAGTCGATTTCTTTAGCAATACCGCTAACTGAAAGTCTGATAGACTTTGTAATACTTTTTTGACAGCTTCGATGTGTTCTTTTTCATCCTTTGAGTAGGGGAGAATATCATTAAGATAACACAGGACTTTAACATCCAAGTATTCGTTAAGTACTTGGTTCATCGTATCTTGAAAAGTTGATAGAGCATTTACCAATCCAAATGGCATAACCTTATATTCGTAGTGCCCATACCTCATTCAGAAAGGTGTCTTCCATTCAACTCCTTTCTTAATCATGATCAAGTGGTAGCCGTCTTTAAGGTCTAACTTAATGAAGATCTTAGGGCTTTCTACTCTGTCTCAGAGTTCGGACATTAGTGGAACGGGATGTTTGTTGAGGATAGTAATCTTGTTTAGATTTCAGTTGTCTACAACCAGGCGTAGCCTTCCATCAGGTTTGGGTACGAATAATATAGGTGCTCCTACGGGGGATTGACTTCATGTAATCTTTCCCTGCTTAATCCTTGTTTCCTAGTATTCTCTTAATGCCTTAAGTTGTTTTTCTGATAGTGGATATATCGGCTCCCAGGAGGGAGTTGATCCAGGGGTTCAACTTGATTTTATGATTGAATATCTGTCTTGGAGCTAATTTTTCTGCTGTCTTGGCTTCAAACAAATGTTTGTAATGCCAGTATTCCTTCGGTAATGATTTGAGTTTCACCGTATGCTCGATGACTCCAATTCTTCCGATGCAGCTTGTATTAGGGTCCCCAGTAACTGATTCGTCATATTTGAACATGTCCGCTATCCCTTCATCCTCTCCCACACAGTTTTCACAACATTTAGGGGAGAAAGTCCAATTCTCTCCGTCTTCTATGTAAAACACTGGGTGTTCACGATCCCACCAACCAAAAGGAATTATCATTCCATAGTGACTTGCTTTAGCCAGTTCACATGACACTTCCGAGATGTGTCTGTTTTTTCCTATTTCTAACTTTATAGGGACAGTGTAACGCTTCACTCCAGAGGTGGCTGATAATCTATCAAAGCCTAAGATATCAACTGCATTATTGTGTTCAATAATAGGAACGTAAAGGTCTTCAACTAGGTCTCTGTTGATAAGGAACACGTTGGATCCCAAGTCTAATAAGACTTTAACTTTGTATCGCTTATTGTATATATGGAGGTAAGCGATCTACTCCGGACAGTTGTATCATCTTGGTTTTGGCTTGTCTAGTTCCATATGCTTGGCGCGAATAAGACTTTCTTGGTTCTTTCGTTTAGGCATTATTGACATTGGGTGTAGGTAACAAGATGTTTGTTACTACGACCACGTAGTTTCGACCATTGAGGTCTCTTCAGATAAAGTAGTAACTCATTAGCTCTAACAATCTAGGTCTACATACTAAGCGGCCTTTTACCAATATGCAATTGTGCACGACCAGTTTTCAGGGTAGATTCCTTCTCCCGACATGCCTGACCTAAGCTCATAGCAGATTTTCAGGCAGTTATTAGCTATTTTACTCCCCTTAGTATGTGGTTCCCACTGTCGCTGATCCTTTCCCTTAGGATTTCGGTTATCCGTCTAGCTCCCTCAGAGTGGCCTTACGCACTGAAGCAGTACATCTCCATCCCACATTCTGGCCCGAAGGCAAGATCGTACATAAGTATAATACGACTCAGACTTGTATAGTAGGTGGAACGGCCTGCGTCGGTTGTTCTCCTGCCATGTATTATTATCAGGTAGATCTTGTATTGCTATATCCTAACTTCTTCGGTATAGTAACTTGCTTGCACATGGGTAGCAGGTGGCCACCAGATGACTCAAGAAACTTCGTACTGTTGGCTCCCGGGCCATGTGGACATGTTAACTATCCTCTCTTTCAATCAAGACTCTCCATATATTGATTCTTGTATTCGAGCTCTTAAGTCCTTCGTGGGGTCCCTTCACTTAGAGCCTACTTGCGTTGATCCTGAAAGGAGAGACTTGCTTCAGGCAGCTTTAATCATTTTGAGTTTCGACTCCCGTAGTTGCATATGGACTACCCGATCCCCATTGTAGTCGGTACCCAATACACCGCAGGAAAAAGGAGGTTCCCATTTCGATTCTAGTGCCAATTGGACACTGAATGCACAAACGCCATCGCCGTTGGTGCCTATGAACTGACCTAGGTTCATTCTTTATCGTCCGCCAGTTCCCAGATCTTAGTAACTTGGGCTGGGTTCTGGATAGTTGCGACCTTGCGAGCCAATTTAGATTTTACAATAGCTGCTCTTACTCGTTGAATTCCTATTTTTATTGGTCTTAAGCTGACCATTGCCGCCGATATATGCGCATGTCCCCAACACGTTTGATAGGTGTGGTTTTTCTTTCCACAATCTGTACAATCTCCGTCTCGCCTCTAATGTCTATCACACTCTGTAGGATACTGGCATGGGCCTGGTCAAAGTTTGTGTGAGTGGTCTTTGCTGTACCTCCCAACCTCTTCCTGGGCGTTTTTGGTTTATTGTCCCTTTTTTGTTTTCCTGGTGGGGTTCCACCTTCCTTGATATAAGGTTTAGTATCCCTTTGTCGCTTTGGCTTAGAGTCCCGTCAGTCTTCTCATTTGACCTCTTGGACTATCTTAGACTTGGATAGTTTGTCCGTTGCAACTTCTTTCTCTAGCAAGAAGTCCTTCTTTTGACCGGCCACATAGCCTAAGTGCCTCTTCCCATTCCTGATCTGTGGTATACTGCAAGGCTGATAGCCTACCTACAATTGGTTTTGGAAGTTTGTTTTCTACTTCCTCCCTCCAGGACTCTCCCATCATATGTGCCCTAATGTTATAGTTGTGTATGATCATGAGATATCTCTCAATACTTTCTTCGTACTCAACTAGCTTTATGGCTCAAAGCACCATTCTTTCGGCTTCCACTGGGGTAAATTGTTTGATCATTTCGTGTTCAAAACAAGTCCATGCAGCCAGTTCTGACTGCTGGATTTTCCCGTGAAGTCCGTCTATAGCCTTCCGGTACCAAATGGTGTAAGGAAGTACAATGTCTGTTTTAGTACGATTGAGCGCATATATAACTCGTTCCCGGGCATCATCTCAAATGCATGAGTTTCGTCCAAAATAGTCGGTGCATTGCATAATCCACACATATATATCTTGTGCGGGTTCATCCTCAAAAATGCAGGTGGCTCTGATAGTTGCTTGATGTTTAGCGCCATCACATTGGCAAGTATTTCTGCCATACCAGACTGATCTAGTGATTGTTCTCATCTGCCATGGCTAGGACTTCATCTCCTTCTTCCTCTCTCATTATCTTCATCATCATCGTCACTAGGATCTCCAGAGTCACCTTCCTGTGCACCTGAGGGGGATGTATCAGCAGTTTTTTTACCTTTTCTCTTCTCCCTACATGTAGGTAAAGAGTAGTAGTCTTCATCATTTCCCTCTTCTGGGACTGAGTGTAGCGGTTCTGGGGCCGGTCTTGTCGGTTCCTTTGTTGTATCCGCATAATCATTTATTGCTTTTATCAACGACTTGACCGCTTCCGTAGAATCTTCTGCGATCTTCTTACGCTCATTTTGCAACGTCTGGAAGCGCATTCGTTGTTCTTTCAGACTGTCATGTATGTCTATCAACGACGCTGTCAAGTCCTTATCCTGGGCCACTGTCTGGTTGTAGAAGAAGTTGAATTCGCCGCGGAGTTCTGACACTAATTTTCCCGGAGTTTTATCTCACGCAAGGGCTTCCTGTCCTTGCTGACCTAGACTACCATATAACTGAGTAGTTATATTTTCATGGGCTTGCTGCCACTGATCTTATTCGGCTATCTTCTTTGCTACTTCCCATAACATTTCCTCTTGGATACCCTTGACTTCCTGTTCCACACCTGTCAGGTGCATCAACAAAAGTATACTATCATTATCATAGACATCTTACCCTTTTGCGATTTGCTGTTGAACCTTAATTAACTTTAAGGTGTTGTCCTAGGCGATCACCTTCAAATTTTTGAAGGCGATATTGGCTTGGTCGAGCGAGGTGTCTATATCTTGCCTTATTCAACCCAATGTTATTCTGAGATGCATAGCCAGCTTACCTAGGTTTGCAGCATGATTTCCACCTAGCTTTGGCATGGAAGATCGTGATATCCTATGTGTGCTTACGATACTCGAGGATCGGTGAAAGGGTAGAGCTCCTCTCCGAAATGTGGGTTCCTGCAGTGTTACAGGAAAGAGACTGTGTATAGCCGAGTCATTGGTTTTCCCCATCATATCAGGTCTGGTGTCCATGGGTTCTCCCGCCATTATCCTCTTTCTCAGGTCTTGAGGTATCTCAGCCATTGTAATACTTTCCAGATAGGCTAATTGCTCTAATAGCCCTGGATGGGTAATTACTGGTACTTCATACCAGAGTTCTTGACATCCTTTAAAGGATTTAAGGAGTTGTATATAAGGTATCCAACGTTTGAGGTACTCGCGAGGCATAGGCATAAAAGGATTCGGTTGATCCGATTCTGGACTCAGAACCTGAATCTCCATTTTCTCGAGGTTCAAAATGTACTTTTGGTACATATAGGTTTTAGGCCCAAGATGAGGAGACGTCTGGCTACCGGATAGCTATGCTTGGTTTCTTTCTCCCGGAGTACTGGGTACTCCACTCAATGAAGTTTTCTGATTAGATAGAACTCCACGCGAAGTCTGGAACATGCCAGGTACGATATATTCAATTGAATTGATCCATCGTTGAGATCCGGAAAGGTACTGAAAACCAGAAAGGTTCCAGAGTGAACTCTTCTTTGATTTCGAATAGCTAAGTATCGAAGATTTCTGCAAATGAGTGAATGTAGATGGGATAGTGAGGTGCTTCGAAAATATAATCAAAGTCTGAGCTGAGGGTGGAGTTTGAAGTGAACTCGTAGTTCATATATTGAGCCTTAGTAACAGGAGAACTATCAATATACTATTAGACAGATGCCGATCTCTAGTATAGCTGAGGGACAAAGGGTAAAATCTTTTTTCAGAGAATCTGTCGAGGAAGGCTTGTCTCGATAAAATAAAGTGAAGTAAAGATTTATCAGGTAAAAGATTTTATATTGATAAGATCTCTGCACCATTGCTTGATGATGTCTCTAAAGCTCGGGAGGCACTTCGATATTTATATCCTGCATCGGAGTATTCGCGGACTACTTCTAACTACTATGCCTCCAAAGTACCACTCAGGTTTTAATATGTAAACGTCCAGAATCTTATAAGTGCAAACACCGTTGGACGCTGAAACTTATCACCGCCTTTCGTGGTCACGGAATAGTACTTCTCCATTGAGATCACAGGGCTTATTTGATATACCAAACAGCGGCCTCCAACTTAGATGTCCGCATAGACTATTATACTACTCTAGTCTAGATGACTATTATTCCAGTAGTCTCTTCAATTATGAAGTAATCAGGTTTATGCTGGACCACCTAGTGCTAATTGCAAGTCTGAGCCCAACGTGTCATCATCTTAAGTGTCCCCGACTTATCTATGTCTTCCTTTCAGAGTGTGCTTCCCCTTGGTCCACTAGCCTTCGTAGAGGGGTCCTATTACTAGGACCAACCAACCTACAGCTGATCTCAGAAGGGTATGGATAGATTCAGTATATCCTTAATAGCTCCTGCTAGTAGGGCATCTTCTTGGAGTCTTTTGCAGAAAACGTCCGATCACCTACAGCCCATAGTTTAGGAAGCCGCACTTTGAAGCCTACTATCTGTTAGGTATATGGAAATCCGAAACATGTGCACAGACCCACGGTAGGGTAACTGCGCACAGACCCTCAATTTACCGGAGTGCCAACACACTCCTCCGGCCCCCTTATGGGGCCCGCACGTCATTAGCGAGATTTTGAGAGTTGCGTCCAATAACAGAAATGTCACATCAATCAAGCCCACTTCATAACATCATATAAGTTACCACTGTTTGTCCAACCACATGCTGTTCAGAGGATATATGCGAGGGGACCTTTGGCGACATCTGGGCAGTGGAACGGAGGAGATCCGTGGGGGGCGCATTGAGATAGTAGGCCTCAAAGTTAGGTTTCCTAAACTATAGGCCGAAAGTGACGGGACATTTTCGGCAAAATACTCTAAGAGGATATCCTAGTAGTGGAAGCTATTGGGGGTATACCGAATCCACCCATACCCTTCTGAGATCAGCTGTAGGTTGGTTGGTCCTAGTAATAGGACGACTCTACGGAGGCCGGCGGACCAAAGGGAAGCATGCTCAGAATGTGTTAGGCGGAGGCCCAATTCAAGTATATAACCGAGGGACGTAGGCCAAAATCTTTGTTTGGAGAATCTGTCGTGGAAGGCTCGTCTCAATAAGGTAAAGTAAAGTAAAGATTTATGAGGTAAACAATTTTATATTGATAAGATCTCTTCTCCATTGCTTGATAATGTCTGTAAAGCTCGGGAAGCACTTCGATATTTATATCCCGCATCTGAGTGTTCGCGGACTACTGCTAACTACTATGCCTCTGAAGTACCACTCTGGTTTTAATACGCAAATGTCCAGAATCTTACAAGTGCGAACACCGTTTGACCCTGAAACTTATAACACCCTTTCACGGACCCGGAATAGTATTCCTCCGTTGAGGTGACTGGGCCATTTGTTATGCCAAACAGCGGCCTTCAACTTAGATGTCCGCATAGACTATTATATTACTCTAGTCTAGTTGACTATTTTTCCAGTAGTCTCTGCGGTCATGAAGTGATCAAGTCCATGGCGGGCCGCCTAGTGCCAATCGCAAGTCCGTGCCCGACGTGTCAGCGTCTTAGGGGGCTCCAACTTATCTAGGTCTTCCATTCCAAGCATGCTTCCCCTTGGTCCGCTGGCCTCCGTAGAGGGGTCCTATTACTGGGACCTACCAACCTACACCTGATCTCAGAAGGGTATGGGTGGATTCGGTATACCCCTAATAGCTTTCACCACTGGGATATCCTCCTAGAGTATTTTGCAGAAAACATCCTGTCATCTTCGGCCCGTAGTTAGGACGCCTAACTTTGAAGCCTACTATCTCAATGCGCCTCCTACGGATTTACCCTTTCCACTTCCCAGATGTCATCAAAGGTCCCCTCCCCTATACCCTGCGAACAGCATGCAGTCAGACGGACAGCGGTGACGTATATGGTGTTGTGAAGGGCGCTTCATTAATATGACATTTTAGTTATGGGATGCAACTCTCGAAATCTCGCTAATGACGTGAGGGCCCCATAAGGAGGCCGGAGGGAGGTGTTGGCACTCAGGTAAATCGAGGGTCTGTGCACAGTTACTTACCATGTGTCTGTGCACATATGTCTCGGATTTCGATACCCCTAACATGAGCCCCCTCCTACCAGGCTTCGCCTCAAATGCCTTTATAACCTTTTATAATTTTCTTCTAAATACATTTTAAGACTCAGTGTGGTCAGCGTAAAAAACCTTCCGCGTTTACTTGGCCACAGTAGGAAAACCTTTTTCCTCACTATCTTACTTCTGCCCTTCCTGGCATGTCCGGATTTTCATTATGAAAGTTTTCCACAACTTTCTTGGCGTTTTCCATACCGGTCACAGGCTCCCATATCTTCCCATCTTCTGAACACCCTTGCCATTTAACGAAGTACCACAGTTCCTGCTTCTCTTGGCAGCAGCCACGTACTCGTTTTCTGTAAGAATGAATCTCGCTTCTTACTATTTTTTCAACCTCCCATTGTAGATCACTGTCACGAATGTGGCTTAGCAAGGAAAGGTTTTCACATGACTCATAGTTATGAGTCATAGGTATGTTATGTTTCGCACATGACCTCATTAGAGGTCATGGGATTTCGCACACATGACCACTTTGGTCATATGATATGGTTATGATGATATGTTATGTTTCGCACATGACCTCATTTAGAGGTCATGGGTTTTTGCGCATGTGACCACTTCGGTCATATGACTAGTTTATGACGTTTTTGGTATGACTCACAGTTGTGAGTCATATGTGGCGTGTGACTTGAAGGATGAGTCACAAGGGCGTGAAGGGCAACTATATAAGGAGGACATTAGGTCCGAGTAGATAGGC
>JACCEG010000631.1:34967-61098 GCA_014065205.1 Tuber brumale | reverse complement strand
CGCGGGATATAAATATCGAAGTGCCTCCCGAGCTTTACAGACATCATCAATCAACGGAGAAGAGATCTTATCAATATAATATTGTTTTACGCTTTAAATCTTTACCTTACTTATTTTATCGAGAGGAGCCTTCCTCGACAGATTCTTCAATCAAAGATTTCGGGCCTACGTCCCTCAGTTATATACTAGAGTTTGGCGTCCGCCTAACAATATGGAGGTAAGTGATCCCCTCCGGACAGTTGTATTGTTTTGGCTTTAGAGCGTCGAGTTCCACGCGCTTTCCGTCGATAAGGCTTTCTTGGTTCTTTCATTTAGGCATTATTGGTATTGGGGGTAGGTAATAAGATGTTTATTACTACGCCTGCGTAGTTTCGACCATTGAGGTCTCCTCAGACAAACTAGTAACTCTTTAGCTCTAACAATCTGGGCCTAAATACTAAGCGGCGTTTCACCGATACGTAATTGCGAATGACCAGTTTTCAGGCTAGATGCCTTCACACGACACGCCAGACCTAGGCTCCAAGCAGATTTTCGGGCGGTTATCGGCTATTTTACTCCCCTGGTGTGGGGTTCTCGCTTTTCACCGAATCCTTTCCCTTAGGCTTTCGGTTATCCGTCCAGCTCCCACAGAGGGCCTTGCGCACCAAAGCGGTACATTCCTATCTCACACTCTGGCCAGAAGGCAAGGTAGTACGTACATACAATACGACTCAGACTCGTATGGTAGGTGGAACGGCCCGCATCGGTTGTCCTCCTGCCGTGTATTGTTATCAGGTAGATCTTGCATCGCTATGTCCCAACCTCTTCGGTATAGTAACTGGCTTGCACACGGGTAGCAGGCAACCACCAGGTGACACGAGGCACTTCGTACTGTTGGCTTCCCGCCCATGTGGGTACGTTAACTATCCTCTCTTTCAATCGAGACTCGCCACATATTGATTCTTGTGTTCGAGCTCATAAGTCCCTCATGGGGTCCCTTCACTTAAAGCCTACTTGCATTGATCCTGAAAGGAGAGACTCACTTCGCGCCGCATTGATCATTTTGAGTTTCAATTCCCATAGTTGCACACGGACTACCCAATCCCCGTCGTGGTCGGTGCCCAATACACCCCAGCCAAAGGTGGTTCCCATTTCGATTCCAGCTCCCTTAGGACACTGAATAACCAAACGCCGTCTCCGTTGGTGCCAACGAACTGACCTTGGTCAGTTCCTCGTCGCCTGTCAGTTCCCAGATTTTATTCTCTCAGGCTGGGTACTGAACAGTCGCGACTTTGCGAGCTAATTTGGGCTTTATAATAGCCGATCTTGCTCATCGAATTCGCATTTTTATCGGTCTTTAGCTGACTGTCGCCGCTGATATATGGCCGTCTCCCCAACTCGTTTGATAATTGTGGTTTTTCTTTCCATAATGTGTGCAATCTCCTTCTCTCCTCCGAGTGTCTATCATGCTCTACGGGATACTGGTATATGTCTGGGCGAAGTTTGTTTGGGAGGTCTTTGCCGCACCTCTCAACCTTTTCCTGAGCTTCTCTGGTTCCTCGCCCCTTTTTCGTTTTCGTGGTGGGGCTCCACGTCCCTTGATATACGGCTTAGTTTCCCGTTGTCGCTTTGGTTTAGAGTCCCGTCGGTCCTCTCTTTTGACCTCTGGGAGTACCTTGGGCTTGGACAGTTTGTCTCGTCCAATTTTTTCTCTTGCCAGAAGTCCTTCTTCTGACCGACCGCACAGTCTTAGCACTTCCTCCCATTCTTGATCCCTTGTATATTGCAGACCTGATAATCTTCGCACAATTTGTTTTGGAAGTTTATTTTCGACTCCCACACTCCAGGACTCTCCAGTCATGCATGCACGAATGTTATGGTTGTGCATGATTGTTAGGTAACGTTCAATGCTACCATCATACTCGACTAGTTTCATTGCCCTAAGTGCTAGTCGTTCGGCTTCCACCGGAGCGAACTGTTTGATCATGTTGTGTTCAAAACGAGTCCATGTTCCTAGTTCCGGTTACTGGGTTTCCCCTGGAAGTCCGTCCATAGCCTTTCGGTACCATATGGTATATGGAAGGATTATGTCTTCTTTCGTATGGCTGAGCGCATATATGACACGTTCCCGGGTGTCATCCCAGATTCGCGGGTTTCTTTCGAAATAGTCCGTGCATTGCGAGATCCACACATATATATCTTGTGTGGGTCTGTCTTCAAAGAATGGGGGTGGCTCTGACGGTCACTTGATATTCAGTGCCATCACAATGGCAAGTGTTTCTGCCATGCCAGACTGTTCTGGTGTCTGTCCTGGCCTGCCGCGGCTAGGACCTCCTCTCCTCCTTTCTCTTTCATCATCATCATCGTCGTTGTCATTGTCGCAACGATCTCCCGGTTACCTCCCTGGGCACCTGAGGGGGATGCATCAGCGACTTCCTTGCCTTTCCCTTTCTCCCTCCTGGTAGGCGGAGCATAGTATTCTTCATCATCCGTTCCTTGGACGGCAGGCAAGGGTGTAGGCCCTGAGGCTGCAGGACTTGGTGCAGCAGCCAACAACCTGTTTACCGACGCTGTTAATGCTTTTAGGGTATTGTTCGTCTCCTTATTCTGCTGATGTTACTGGTGCTGCGATCTGCGAATCTCTGCTTGACGAGTTGTCTGATCTAGGCGCATTGGTCCGAGAGTACGATTGACTTCTCTTTCCCGGTTGACGCTTTGATTTAGGAATTCTTGGAATTCCTTCCTAAGGTCGTTGACTATTTGTTCCAACGTCTGGTCTCGAACTAATGCCGCCTGGCTTTCCTGCCCGCGTGTGACATGTAACCTCGTAGTTACTTCTTCATGTTCCTGTTGACGCCTATCTTGGGTGTCAATCTTCTTTGCCACTTCCCGTATCATTTCCTCTTGGATCCCCTTAACTTCGCTTTCCACCCCGGCTAGCTGCATCAACAAGATTGCAATGTTATCATCGTGAATATCTTGTCCATCGATGATTTGCTGTTGAACCTTAAGTAGCTTTAAGGTATTGTCTGAGTAGCCCCCTTCAAATGTTTGAAGGTGATGTTGGCTTGGTCCAGCGAGGTATTTATGTCTTGTCTTATCTGACCTAACGTGACTCCAAGATGCGCCGGCAATCTAGCTAAATTTGCAGTGTGGTCCCCTGGGTTCGGTGTGGGGGCCCTTGATATCCTATGGGTACTTGCAACACTAGAGGATCGGTTACAGTGTACATTTCCTCTCCGGAACGTAGGTTCATGAGGGGTGGAAGGGAAGGGACTACGAATAGCGGAATCATCAGTCGTATCCGTGGTATCGGGTCGGGTATCACTCGGTTCACCTGCCGTTATTCTTTTCCTCGGGTCCTGAGGTATCTCAGCCATTGTGATGCTTTCCAGACAGGCTAGCTGCTCTAGTAGCCCTGGACGAGTGATTACTGGTACTTCGTACCAGGGCTCTTGATATCTTTTAAAGGGTTAAAGGAATCATATGTAAGGTATCCAATGTCTGAGGTATTCTAAAGGTGTGGGTATAAAGGGGTTCGGCTGTTCCGACTCTGGACTCAGGACCTGAATCTCCTTTTTCTTGAGGCTCAAAATGTACTTGAAGTACATATATAGGTTTCCGGCCCAGGTCGGCGGGATGGCTGGCCCTCGGATGGCAGTTCCTGGGTCGTCCGTTTCTTTCTCTGCAGTCTTCAAAGAACACTGGGTGCTCCAGTCGACGAAGTTTTCCGACTTGGTCGAATTCCACTCAAATTCTGAACCGTGCCAGGTGCGATATATGCTAGTGAATTGATCCCTGGTTGGGATGCTGAAAGGTACTGTGAACCACGAGGGTTTTTGCGTATATTCTTCTTCGATTTCGAACAGCTCGGTTTCCAATATTTCTTTGAAGGAATGAATACAGATAGGACAGTGAGGTGCTTCGAAAATGTAACTGATGTGTGAGGTGAGGGTGGAATTTGAAGTGAACTAGTAGTTCATATAGTGAGCCTTGGTAACCGGAGAACTATCAATATACGGTTAGGCGGATGCCACAATCTAGTATATAACTGAGGGACGTGGGCCCAAAATCTTTAATTGGAGAATCTGTCGAGGAAGGCTCATCACAATAAAGTAAAGTAGGTAAAGATTTAAAGTGTAGAACAATATTATATTGATGAGATCTCTCCACCATAGCTTGATGATGTCTGTAAAGATCTGGAGGCACTTCAATATTTATATCCCGCGTCTGAGTGTTCGCGGACTACTTCTAACTACTATGCCTCCGAAGTACCACTCCGGTTTTAATACCCAAACGTCCAGAATCTTATAAGTGTGAACACCGTTTGACCCTGAAACTTATCACACCCTTTCACGGACTTGGAATAGTATTCCTCCGTTGAGATGACTGCGCTATTTGTTATACCAAACAGGCGCCTCTAACTTAGATGTCCGTATAGACTTTTGTATGACTTTTGGTCTGGTTGACTATCGTCCCAACTGTCTCTTCGGTCATGAAGTGATCAGGTTCATACTGGGCCACCTAGTGCCAATCGCAAGTCCGAGCCCGACATGTCAGCGTCTTAGGGGACTCCAGCTTATCTAGGTCTTCCATTCTGTGTGTGCTTCCCCTTGCTCCACCGGCCTCCGTAGATGGGTCCTATTACTCGGACCAACCAACCTACAGCTGATCCCAGAAGGGTATGGGTGGATTCAGTATACCCCTAATAGCTTCCACTACTGGGATATCCTCTTCGAGTATTTCGCCGCAACCGTCCCCTCACCTTTGGCCAGTAGTTGGGATTCCAAACCTTGCAGCATACTATCTCAATGCGCCTTCCACGGACTTCCTCCATTCCACTTCCCAGATGTCGCCAAAGGTCCTCCTCATATATCCTGTGAACAGCATGCGGTAGGATGGATGGCGGTGACGTATATAGTGTTATGAAGTGGGCTTCATTGATGTGATATTCTAGTTATGGGATGCAACTCACGAAATCTCGCTAATGACGTGCGGGCCTTATAAGGGGGCAGAAGGGGCATGTTGGCTCCAGTAAATTGAGGGTCTGTGTGCAGTTACCCTACCGTGGGTCTGTGCATATGTCTCGGATTTCCTTATGCCTTATAGATACAGACCACCAAGTATTGTTCAATAAAAGGGTTATTCGTCCTCAAGAGGACATCCTTGAGTGTAAATAGCCGTATAGCAACAACTTGAACTTTGTACAACCTGTCCAGATTTGTCCTGTCCCCAAAATTCTACTCCTGACAGAGCAACAATGAATGGAAATACAAGTAGAGGTGTATTTAGGACTCTTGGCTTATATATAAACTATATACAGTACTAAATAGATCCCGAGCAGCCATATACAGATTCTCACGACCATCAGCATCCGCTCTAAGGTCTTCACTTTCTGTCATAGATGTTGATTTTCCATCGCAGCAAGAAGAACCGGAAGGAAATTTATTTGCCAACAATGATGCTACGGATATTGATGAGGACAGTGATGAGGCTCCTCAGGATCACCAGAGAGTCCAGAAACGTTCCGTAGAAGACTATTCACAACATCAACAAAGAGCAAAGAGGCGGAGATTTGTAAGTTTGAATTTATGGTCTTTGATATAATCTGCTGATAATGAAGCATACTGCGGACTGACCATCACCAGCTATTACTGGACCTACCTCGGCATTTTTATCACAGAGCGAGCAAGTACAAATATATTCTGGCAATCGCAGGGTGAATTCACCACATTTCACACCCTCAAGATTGGGCTCACAGCCAATTTTAATTCATCAAAATGGATGTCAAGCGGCGGAAGAGGACAATTGTTAAGCGGACGCGAAACTCAAGTATATAACTGCGGGACATAGGTCCGAAATCTTTCATTAGAGAATCTGTCGAGGAAGGCTCATCTTGATAAGGTAAAGTAAGGGAAAGATTTAAAGTGTAAAACAATTTTATATTGATAACATCTCTTGTCCGTTGCTTGATGATGTCTGTAAAGCGCAGGAGGCACTTCGATATTTATATCCTGTATCAGAGTGATCGCGGGCTACTTCTAACTACTATTCCTTTGAAGCACCACTGTGGCTTTAATACGCAAACGTCTAGAATCTTATAAGTGTGAACACCGTTTGACCCTGAAACTTATCACACCCTTTCGCAGACTCGGAATAGTATTCCTCCGTTGGGATGACTGCGCTATTTGTTATACCAAACAGCCGCCTCCAACTTAGATGTCGGCATAGACTTTTATATGACTTTTTAGTCTTGTTGACTAGTGTCCCAATCGTCTCTTCGGTCATGAAGTGATCAGGTTCATGCCGGGCCACCTAGTGCCAATCGCAAGTTCGAGCCCGACGTGTTAGCGTCTCAGAGGGCTCCAACTTATCTAGGTCTTCCATTCTGAGTGTGCTCCCCCTTGGTCTGCCGGCCTCCATACAGAGGTCCTATTACTAGGACCAACCAACCTACAGCTGATCTCAGAAGGGTATGGGTGGATTCGGTATACCCCTAATAGCTTTCACTACTGGGATATCATCTTGGAGTATTTCGCGGAAAACATCCGGTCACTTTCGGCCCGTAGTTAGGATCTCTAACTTTGAAGCCTACTATCTCAATGCGCCTCCCACGGATTTCCCCCGTTCCACTTCCCAGATGTCGCCAAACATCCCCTCCCGTATAACCTGGGAACGGCATGCAGTTGGACGGACGGTGGAGACCTATACGGTGTTATGAAGTGGGCTTCATTTATGTGACATTTGAGTTATGGGACCCAACTCTCGAAATCTTGCTAATGACGTGTGGGCCCCATAAGCGGGCCGGAGGGGGGTGTTGGCTCAGGCAAATCGAGGGTCTGTGCGCAGTTACCCTACCCTGGGTCTCTGCACAAGTCTCGGATTTCCTTATGCCTAACAACAATAGTGTGTCCGATATTGTTGATACAGTAACCTCATGTTCATATCGGTAAAACTTTATGCAAGGTGAGGAAAGGATAGTGTTTGAAAACGCTGCAAATATGGTCTGGTATCATACCTGGTTTGTTAACTCTTTTTTCAAGCCATCTGAAAATGATTCGCTATTGGAAAGTTACTGGGTGAAGGCAGCGAGCAAGCTTGGCTGGCCCGGTTTTGCAATGCGGAAGCATGCCATGACTTTTGTGAGTACACAATAGCCGAAGGGGGTCTCCTTGCGGCTCTGTCCAAGCTGATTCAATCTCTCCAGTTGAAATCAAGGCAGTCCAGTGCCCGCTCTCGTCTTGTTTCAGAGACTAGAATTACTGTGCAGGACATTTATGACCTTGTACACAAGCAACCGGCACAAATTCGAGTAAAGGTTAGCTATTTACTGGCGGATGATCGTTTTACGAGTCATCCAAGCAAGCAGGAGGTAGGTTTCACTTGACGGAGTCACAAAGGAGACGGAGAAAGCCTAATTTGAGCAGAATTGCGGCTTCCGGTTTGGTGCACCAGAGATAGCAAAACTGTTGTACCACAAGTGGTTCCGCAATGTTAAGATGCCAAGATGAAGCGACAAATCCTTCCTCAGTCAGATTAATGGTGTCTTGATATGTCTTACCACGGCTTGTATTTACCATGCCTTAAAGGCGTGGAGCACAGGGACCTTCGTGCAGCCAGCAGATTTCTCTGCCTTAACTGTACAATGTTGGTTTGACCCTTTCACTGGAAGAAATTGGACGTTGTGAGGCTAGTATTCAAGTTGTACTAATTTAAATCTGATGTTTACTTGCGCCAAAGGGCTACATGGCAGCGATTACCAGTTGTGGTTCAAAAGAAGCTGGTTGAAGATACGAAGAAGCGAATAAAGCGCTTACTTCACAATAATTGGTTCGTCCAAGAACATGAATCTTGTGCGGCACTAGAGGACCTGGACGCTGCAGAGTATCTCCGGGTACAGATTTCTGGAGATGAGGAAAGGGCATTAGAAGATAATAATTCGGACCAGGAAGCGGAGGATGTGATTGATGCGCTTGTGCAAGGTCCTGAGGAGCACGAATAGTAGTCAATAGGCAAAGGATAGCGATAGTTAATTAACATTTCAAGGAAAAATAAATCGTAATATTCTAAGATAAAGGAGTAAAAGGATGAGGGAGGAATAATATATAAGGTTGGAGGTACTCAAAGATGTAAACAAACTATGTAACGAGGGATTCATATGATCAGCAGATAAAGAGAGCTATCATGAGGCAGTCCATACAAAATTAACATCAAGAAGTTGCTCAAGAGTCGAGAGCGATGCAAAAGTAGCAGGAGAGAGTAGCAATGAATGGGTGGAGGTGGGGAATAGAGAACTGAGATGTGACGCGTAGTGATGGGGACAGGAAGAGTCGTTAAATGGTTGTTTGATGAAGAGGAAAGAGTTTAAGCAAGACTTGAAGCATGAAGCACGCGTTCGAGGAGACGGTCCATGAAAGAAATCATGGAGCCGAGAGTTGTAGTAAAAAAGACGCAGAACGTCCTATCAAGGATGGGGAATGGTGTAATGGTTCGTTAGGAAAGCTAAAAGGCAAGGTAAGAGTGATCGGGTTCCTGATGAGGTATAGAAGACAGAATAAAAAGAAATATGATATGGCTTGTTAAGGATGGTGAAGGTCACGAGTTCTTCAGGGAGAGAAACAACAGGACGGGTCGCTTGTGAGGAGGGGAGGTGAAACCGGAGAATTCAAGGAGAGTGGGAAAATATTAAGTAACAGCGGGCAACAGGAGATTAGCGCCATTACACGTCCTAAGAGAAAGAGTCAATCGGGACAAGGAATGAGTATATAGGACGAATAGGCTAATCCTCATTTACGCATAGTACCCAACGGCCGGAACAGGGTCTACATCAAAGGGAGTTTTATAATTTTACCTCATATACCTCATATACCTCATGAGGTAGAGGGAGTAAATGTGAACTTTGGCTGATGTTCCTCCGTTCTTTTAATTCTCTAATCTGCTATCTCAATTCCTTTATATCCCTTGATATCTAATTCTCTATCCTTACTCCTATTTGCTGGTAAGGATAATCCAACCTGTCTCAATACACTCTCAATCAACTCCTTCTTTTCAATACAAAACTGATACCAAGTATCTCCCAGACAATTTGTAGTCAAAATCCTTCTTTGACTTACATACTATTTATAACCGGCACAGGTTACTGGTTTAGAATTTTGGGTATCAGTTGATATTGATTTGTGTTTTGAAATTGATTCAGCAAACGAGGTGTGTTTTTAGGTTTTGAGTATAGGGTTTGATACTCTATATGTTTTATGTTTGATTTTAAGTATCGATTTGATACTCTATATGTTTGATGTTGTCATGAATGTGACTTAGCGTGGAAAGGTTTTCACATGACTCATAGTTATGAGACATAGGTATGGTATGTTTCGCACATGACCTCATTAGAGGTCATGGGTTTCGCGCATGTGACCATTTCGGTCATATGGTTAGTTTATGATGTTTTGATATGACTCACAGTTGTGAATCATATGTGGCATGTGACTCAGAGGAGGAGTCACAAGGGTGTGAAGGGCAACTATATAAGAAGGACATTAGGTTCAAGTAGATAGGTTTTCGACCACGCCATCCTGATTTCGACCACGCCATCCTGACCTGCCAGTCCCGCAGGGTACCTCGTGAGCGCCACCTCCAAGGCCTTACCTCGTTGGATAGGGACAGCCCCCTCTGGTCGAGCCCCTCCGCTCTAATATCCCTCGCTAAGTACATAAACGTTACGGCGACGGGTTTCCCCCCGGGTATGCCCCCAGCGGCGTGGGACCCCCAAAGTGCCCCGGACACAAGCGAGTCTGCTCTCCCGATACACGGTTTTGCTCCCCGTTAAGAGGAAAAATGTCCCCCCCTGTTGTGTTTTCTTGGTTCGCTGGGAGACTTTAATTTTCGTCATGATCATGTGTTTTACTTTTTTATTTCCTTAGGGATTTGGTGTCGGCTATCGGACACGCAGTGGAGGTTTTTATGATTTGGTGCGGAAATTTGTTTTGTTATACGCGGGTTTTTGAGATTAAGGTTTTGTTTATGCCATAGCTAGCGCTGCATGCAAGTTGTTGTACCATAAATCAATGAATACATGATAATAAAAAAAAAAAAGAAAAAAAGAGAAAAAAAGAAGTTCAAGTAGTTAGGTCTTTGATAACGTATCAGCCCCGCTACTCTGCGACAGACTGGCTACTAAAGCAGTTAACCCCTACCTGGTATCGTGGGTGAGGTCTTTCCTCCAGGGCCGCACCTGCCGTCTGGTTTTCCAGGGGGGCTCCACAGGTCTTCTCACCAGTCTCGGTTGGCACCCCCCAGGGTTCCCCGATCTCTCCCCTGCTCTTTGTGATCTACGTCTCAACCCTTCATTTGCCGGTCCCTAGGGGCCTTATCCTCTCCTATGTGGACGACTTCGCTGTTACGGTGGCCTCGGGTTCCTACCGCAGGAACATACAGAGACTCCAAGGCATCACCAAGGTCCTCCAGCCGAAGGCTGGCAGGCTGGGTGTGTCCTTTTCGATCCCGAAGACGGAGTTGATGCACTGGGAAACCCCCTCCCAGAAAATACCCCCACCCCCTATCCCAGTTCTGTTGGACGATCTTGTCTTCCGCCCCTCCAAGCTGGTCCGCTGGCTTGGATACTGGTTCGAGCCCTCATCCACGACAGGTACTAGAGGTACCACCTCCCACTTCGTCAGAAGACTGGGTTTGGCCCAAGGGGCCTTCGCCACGATCAAAAGACTCTCAAGACCTGGCAAGGGCCTTCCTCCATTTCTCTGCCATCGTTTGGCCTCCTCGCTAATCTCTCCTATTCTCCTATAGGGAGCGGACCTTTTCTCGCCGAGCCTTACCCTCCTTGACCGGATGTCCGTCTTCTGGAGGTCTGTCCAGAGGTAGGTAACAAACTACTTCTCCTCGACGCCCGTTGGCATCCTCGCTTGCGAGTCAGCCCTCCCTCCTATGCCCCTCTTGATACGTCATCGCCCGAGGCCAATCCTGCCACTGCGAGACTCCACCCCACGTTCCCCACCTCCTCCCCGTTCAGGGCCACTGACGATCACCGACACCACACACGGGGCCTGATCTCGGTCTACGCTCCCCTCTCCTCGAAATCCCCTGTCCCCTCTCCGCCAATAAGGAAACACCTCCCCATCGATGCAATTGCCCACCGTACACTCCCCTTCCTCCCCCCCTCCGGTCCTCTTCCGGTGGCTGCACCTGACCTCCTCCTGCCAGAATGTCTCCCGATCAGGGACGACACCCCCTCATACAGGTCGATGAAGCTGAGGCTTAGGTCGGCCCTGGTCAAAGAATGGAACGATCAATTCCCGCCCCCCCCGTCATCCTCTTACCCCGTGTCCCTGTCGCCCCACACTTTTATGGGGCTGGGAAGATTCATAGCGGGAAGGCTACACCAAATGCGCTCGGGCAAGAGCTATCTCGCTGCCCACCCCTCCTGGTTCACTGAGCACCCCTCCCCTCTGTGCCCTCTCTGTGAAGAGGATGAGGAGGACTTCGCCCATGCAATCCTGACCTGTAAGTCCCGAACGGTAGAAAGGGACAGCCCCCTCTGGTCAAATCCCTCCGCCCTGCACTCCCTCGCTAGGTACATCAACGTGACGGCGACGGGCTTCCTGCCGGGCATGCCCCCGGCAGCTCAAGATCCCCCGGTTCAGACAGACACGGATGAATGTGTCCTCCCTATTCACGGCTTCGCGCCCTAAGGGGGAGAGTTCGATTTTTTACTTACTGTTTCCGCTTTGCTTACCGCTGGCGGGATTTATTATCCGTTATGATCATGGGTTTTATTGTTTTATTTCCTTAGGGATTTGGTGTCGGCTATCGGACACACTTAGGAGGCTTTCATAAGTTTTGGTGTGCTTGTTCCTTTTGTATCTGCGGGTTTTTGCGATTAAGGTTTTTCTTTATGCCATAGCTAGCGCTGCATGCAAGTTCTTGTACCGTAAACAAAGAATATATGAAGATAAAAAGAAGAAAGTTCAAGTAGATAGGTCATCCTCCGTCTTCTCTACACACCCGGCCCTTGAAATCAACCCTCAACGCTAGGTACTCACGATCCGTCCTCCCCCCCTCTCCTCCCACGATGGCTTCGGCCTAGGAGTGACGGCCATCTCCCTCCCCCCTCACTGCCCTCTTCTGCTCTCTTACGCGGCGAGGCCTTCCTTCCCTTGGGTTCCGGTACTGCTTTTCTGCTGCCCATTCTCGCCCCTTTCTCGCTTAGCGAGGCCCCTCCACACGGTCAGCGACCGCACTCTTCCCATGCTTCAGACGGCTGGGAACACGGTTTGAAGTACGCGAGAACTTGTCAACAGGCCCACGGGTCGATCTAGCTCCTCCCCACGGTCGGCTTAAGCGGTGGTATCCCATCCACTAAGTGACGCCATCTCTCTGAGAACAAGGGACTACATGAGACAGGAGGTAAAACGCTTGCCTTCTGCTCTGGGGACCGCCTAGTCAGACACAAACACGATTACCGAGAGTTGACACAGTCGCGTTCGGTTTCCCTCCTGTTCCGTCGGTTGGACCGGCTTGCACCCTACTGCTACATCCTTCCTGTGCTAGCACCCTACCGCTCCACCCTCTCTTGCCGTCCCGCACAGGGGGCCCATTTTCTCGGTTGTGTCGCGTTCTGGGATGTCCCCTATGGTTTCTGCTGCCAGCGCGTATACCTGGCATGGTTGTTATGGGATCTTCGGTGCGGTTTTTCACTTGTTTTTTCTGAGATGTTCCGTGCGGTTACCTTCCTCTGTTTTCCTGCTTTTTTCTTAGTTAGGCTTCTCCTATTCTCTGAGTTCGCTGGCGAGGTAGGCATGGGTTTTTCTTTGAGGCGAGATGTGCGGTTAGGCCCACACCAGAGGGTCCTGGGGATACGCTCGGGCCAGTCGGAAGGAGGAATGGGGATTGTTTATGCCATAGCTAGCGCTGCATGCAAGATCTTGTACCCTAAACAAGAACGATTACAAAATGAAAAAAAAAAAAAAAAAAAAAAAAAAAAATAGAAAAGTCCAAATAGATAGGTCATCCTCCTTCTCCTCCATTTTCCTCTCGATTGAAATCAACCCTCCGGGCTTGATCTTCACGAACTATCCACCACCCCTCTCCTCCCACGATGGTGTCGGCCTCGGAGTGATGGCAGTCCCCTCCTCACTGCCGTTCTTCGCTTTTGTTACGCGTCGGGGCTCTCCATCCTCTGAGTTGCGGTACTGCTTTTCTGCTGGCCGGTCTTGTCTCCCTCCTTGCTTAGTGAGGCCCCTCCTCACGGTCGGCGACCGTCCGCTTCCCATGCTTCAGATGGCTGGGAACACGGTTTGCAGTACATGGGAACTTTACAACAGGCCCACGGGTCGATCTCGCTTCTCCTCACTGTCGGCTTAAGCGGTGGTATCCCATCCACTAAGTGACACTATCTCTCATAGAACAAGCAACTACATGAGAGACGTGGTAAAATGCTTGCCTTCTGCCTCTCAGGACCGCCTAGTCGGACACGAACACGTTTACCGATAGTTGATACGGGCGCGCTCGGTTTCCTTCCTGATCTTACGGTCGGATCCGCTTGCACCCTACTGCTGCACCCTCCCTCGGCTTGCACCCTACTGCTACACCACCTCGCCTCGACGCCCTTCGGGTGTCTCCGCCACGCTTCCTGGTCCGGATGGCACTGGTCTCTGTGCCCTGCCACGGGCTCACTCCTTCCGCTTGGGCTTTTTGCATTCGGTCTCCCACCACCTTTGCCGTGTATATCCCTTTGGCCGTAGATACATTTATCGCAGATGGCTTAGGGCTTCAGCTGTATGGTTGGGGTTACGGCTGTCTAAGGGGGTTCTCGCGGCGGGGCTGGGCTTTTACTGGCGGGGTTTGGGGTTTCTTTTGTTCTGATAGTTTCAGCTGGCTTTCCTTTACAGTCTTTACTGTTGTGTATACTACAAGTTGCGGGGCGGGGGAGTTTTTTCGACTGCGCAGGGCTGGGTGGGGGGTGTCGTGTTCCGGGGGTTTCGGTCCTGTCTGCCAGTGCGCTTCCTGTTTGGTTTCGTTGACGGTTTTTCTTCTGGCTGTTTCGGGCTGGAGTAGGGGTGGGGGTTTCTTGCGTCAACCATAGCTAGCGCTGCATGTAGATGCTGTACCTTAAACACAGAATAAAATTGATGAGAAAAAAAAAAAAAAAAAGAAGAAAAAAGCAAAAAAAAAAGAGTCCAAGTAGATAGGTGCACCCATGCAGGCAGGTTCGAGTTCAGCTCGGGTAGCCCCATACCGAAAGGGAAAGGAGAAGGCGCCGGCCGACTCCGACCCCACCCTCGCCGATAAGCCCACCCCCCTCTATGAGGGTGGGGGCGACTCAGACATCCCCTGTTACAGCACCAAGGACCAGAAATGGTACGGCAATCCTGCAGCTTACGCTGCCAAATTCCCTCGCTCTTAGGAGGCCCAGACCTTCCGGGACAGAAAATACCCTCCTGCTTCCGAGTTCCACCCTGCCCCATCGTCATCGTCGGCACAAACTGGCACCTCATCCTACCCTCAGGCCGCTTCTTCTGGACAGAAGAGGAAAGGCAAGGCGAACAAAGCCAAGACCACCCCGTCTGCTGCCCAGGTTGCGTCTGGGAAGGCCACTGAGGCCCCCCTTAGGGGACCAAGGAGCCTACCAGCAGCCGAGAGGCGTTTCTACGCCCCACGCTCGTCCCCCCTCCCTCACCACCAGGCTGAGCTTATAGCTGCCTCCTTCCCGGACTCTGCCGCCGCAGTGTTGAAGGAGGCAGGCTGTAATCTACCCCTATCATTCTCCGCCCGTGTCAACGACAGAGGCGCTGTAACCCACCTTGCCCTCACACCCTTCATTTCGCCCACGTCCTACGCCCCCTACTACGAGGCTCTCTCTGCGAAGCTGAATCAATCTTTCCCAGTCGGTGACTCCCCCTGGCTCTCTTTCCGCCCCGCACCGAACGAGGTGCAACTAGCTGTTCACTGCCTCCCGATCACATACCTCCCAGGGGACGACGAAGACCTTTTCCAGTCCCTGTTGAACACCATACTAAACATCAAGAACGTTCAAATCCTCTCTGCCCGATACCTCAACCCAGACCGAGACTCCCGAGTCCTGAAGAAGGCCACTTCGGTAGTTGTCACGGTGGCTCCGGAAAATGAGGCCGCAATGCTGGACAACCCTTACTTTTACTCCTCTCGATGCAAGGTCGAGCGGGCATACTTGGCTAATGGCCTCACACAGTGCCGTAACTGCTGCGAATACGGACACCACTCAGCCAGGTGTAAGGTCGACCACCCTGTCTGTCCTATGTGCGCCCTCTCCTACAGGAAACAGGCCCGCAGGTGCCAGAACCCAACTAGCCCCAAGGGCGGAAACCTCAGAGCAGTTGCTGACTGCTGCCCAACCTCCCGCTCGATCTGCGCTGTTTGTGGGGTCCCCTACCCGGCTTTCGCTCGAGACTGCCCATCTCGACCCGCCCCCCCTGCTCTCCGTAGGGAACCTCCTCTATCGCAGGATGANGACCCCGGCAAGGGTCCTTCAACTGGTGCACGACCCCTCCTACCCCCCATCCATTTTGAGACACCCCGCCCTAGGCGTGGTGATGCCCTCCCGGCACGTCTCCCCGCAAACGTTTCGAAACCCCAAGGAGGTGCCCTGCCGAACCCCGCCTGGCAGGCAACTCCCACTCCTGTCCCGCTGCCTGAGACGCCGCAAGGCGTGTGATGGCTGGTCACACCTCTCCTGTGAGTTCTGTGCTGGCGACGGGCTCCGTTGAACCAATATCCATTCTACAACACAACTGCTTGAGAAGCTGGGATGTGTTTCTTTCCCTGTTTAATTCCTTTTCTCTTTTGGAGTTCCCCCCCCCCCTCGTTGCGATTCAAGACCCCCCATTGTATAGAAACAAGCCCCCCGCGTTTGCGGGTTTTAAGCATTTTGTTCCCCATGCCCTAACGGAGGCAAGCCCAGGGTGGCCTGCTACCTGCACCTGTTCTCCACACAACAGTTGTCGGTTCTGCATGTCTTCTCTGGTGCGAGAGACTGGATGGCGAGGGACTTTTTTTCCTCTATTGGGTTTTTTGATTCCTTTGTTACCAAGTTTCGCGTGGTAAACCTCTACAGCACTTGGGATGGTTTCCCCTTCAAGAGGACCATCTCGCCGGATGCTGCCTTTCCTCCCATGCTCTCTCCTACACTGGTCGTTGGCGGCTTCAACATCCATCACCCCTCAGCTGACCCCTGCCGCCTCTTCTCGGTTTCAGACCTCGGTACGTCCTCCCCCTTTTTTGAGAAGCTGTCTCGGCAAGGCTTCGGCCTTTTGAACACCCCCGGCACCCTCACTTGTTTTCCCTTCGATACAAACCTCCGCCCCTCGATTATCGACCTGGCTTTTGCAAATGGCCCCCTCATGCCCAGTTTCCGCTCATGGAGCACGCCCCTTCCCCCGACGGGTTCCGACCACGTCCCAATACTGATAATGCTGTCAGAACCCTTGGCCTGCCCCCCGCCTCCCTCTCTGTCATGGACAAAAATGGACTGGTCCGCACTTGAGGAGGGTCTGAAGAGGGTAGAGTTCCGCCCCCCTCCGCCCCTCCCCACGCCACACACACTATCAGCCTGGTTTGACATGGCCCTGGACAGGGTCAGGTCCCAGCCAAAGAGTTTCACCCCCAACAAAAGACCAAGTTACAGGTCGAAACCCTGGTGGTCCCCCAACCTTACTGCACAAAGAGCAGCCTTCCACTCCGTCGTCAGAGAAGCCCCCAAAGACCCCCTGCCCTCTTCCAAAGATCTGTGCAGGAAGGCATGTCTCCTATACTTCAAGGCCATCAAAAAGGCCAAAAACGAATACTGGAAAAACTCCCTGGAAACAGCGAACCCCCAAACACTTTGGACAGCGAGAAGGTTTGCCTTCGGAAAACCGCCCACCAGATTCCCCCAGATTCCAGGGGCTGAAACCCCCAATGAGATCAATAAGGCACTCCTAGGGCACTTCTTCCCAGAAAAGAGGTCCTCCCCTCCACCCTGCATCCTGGGCGGGTTCAAAGACGTCCCGGAGCTGTCAGCAGAAGAAATAACAGCGGCCCGTCGGAAGGCCTCCTGGTCCTCCGCCCCCGGCCCAGACCAGATTCCCTATTCTGTGTGGAAGAATGTACACTCGATAAACCCCAAGATCCTAACCTCCCTCCTGAGCCCACTGGTTAAGTACGGGTATCACCCCTCTTCCCTGAAAAAGGCCAACGGCATCGTGCTGGACAAGCGTGGAAAACCCTCCTACGACACCCCTGCCTCCTTTCACATCATCGTCCTCCTAGAAACAGTTTCGAAAATTCAGGAGAGGGTGATGGCCAGCCGGCTCTCAGCCCAGGCCGGGTTCCTGGGCCTTCTTTCCCCAAACCTGACTGGTTCCCTGCCTGGTCTGAGCACATTTGACGCAGCGGCTACCCTCTCGCATGAGGTGCAGGTGTTTATGCGCCCCAAACACAAGGTCTCGACCCTTTTCCTAGATTTCAAAGGAGGCTTCGATAACGTCTCAGCCCCACTTCGGTGCGACAGGCTCGCTACTCAAGTGGTCAACCCCTACCTTGTCTCGTGGATAAGATCTTTCATCCACGGCCGCATCTTCCCCCTGGTTTTCCAGGGGGCGCCTCAAGCTTTCTCACCGGTCTCGGTTGGGACCCCCCAGGGCTCCCCGCTCTCGCCCCTACTCTTGGTGATATATGTCTCGACCCTCCATTTCCCCGTCCCAAGGGGCCTTATCCTCTCCTATGTGGACGACTTCGCCGTGACCGTGGCCTCGGGCTCGCTAAGCTGGTCCGCTGGCTTGGATACTGGTTCGAACCCTCCTCAACTTCGTGTACGAAGGGCACCACCTCCCACTTTGTGAGAATACTTGGTCTGGCCCAAGGCGCCTTCGCAACGATTAAAAGACTTTCAAGGCCTGGCAAGGGCCTTCCTCCTTTTCTCTGCCACCGCCTGGCTTCCTCATTGATCTCCCCAATTCTCCTCTATGGAGCGGACCTCTTTTCTCCTAGCCTTACACTCCTAGACCGCATGTCCGTCTTCTGGCGATCTGTCCAGAGATGGGTGACGCATTGCTTTTCCTCAATGCCTGTTGGCATCCTCGCTTGCGAGTCTGGCCTGCCCCCCATGCCCCTTTTGATACGCCAGCGACAGAGGCTGGCAGTGGTACGGCTTGTATGCCTCCCCCCGGAGGCCAACCCGGCGACTGCGAGGCTACACCCTACTTTCCCGACCTCGTCCACATTCAGGGCCAAGGATGACCACCGTCACCACACAAGAGGGCGGACGCCGGTTTACGCCCCCCTCTCCTGGAGGTCCCCTGTCCCCTCCCCGCCAATCAGGAAACACCTCCCCATCGACGCAATCGCGCACCGAACAGTCCCTTTCATCCCAGCCTCCGGCCGCGTTCCGGTGGCTTCCCCTGACCTCCTCCCGCTGACACCTCCGCCGGCCAGGTGTGACACCCCCTCCTACAGATCGATTAAGAGGAAAGTTAGATTGGCCTTGGTCAAAGACTCGAAAGACCAGTTCCCACCTTCCCCGTCGTATCCCTACACTGTGTCTTTTTCGCCCCACCCTTTCATGGGGCTGGGAAGGTTCATAGCGGGGAGGATACACCAGATGCGTTCGCGCAAGAGTTACCTTGCTGCCCACCCCTCCTGGTTCACTGAGCACCCCTCCCCCCTCTGCCCCTTTTGCGAGGAGGATGAGAAGGATTTCGCGCATGCCGTCCTATCCTGCGAGTCCCGCAAGGAGCCTCGTGAGCGCCACCTCCGCGGGCTCACATCGGTAGAAGCGGACCGCCCACTCTGGTCAGACATCCCCGCCCTCCACTCCCTCGCCAGATACATCAATGTCACGGTGACGGGTTTCCCCCAGGGAATGCCCCCTGCGGGATGGGACCCTCAGCTTCCAACGGACATTGTGGCGTCTGTTCTCCCAATTCACGGTTTCGCCCGGTGACGAGGTCGTACCCTTACTGGTTATTTTCTGCTTGACTTCTGACCGAGGGATTGTATTTTTTGTCATGATCGTGCGCTTTTTTGTTTTATTTCCTTAGGGATTTGGTGTCGGCTATCGGACACACTTGGGAGGATTTCATAGTTTGGTGCAAATGTTTCCTTTATTATTGCGAGTTTTGAGATTAAGGTTTTGTTTATGCCATAGCTAGCGCTGCATGCAAGTTCTTGTACCGTAAATCAATGAATACAGGAAGATAAAAAAAAGAAAAAAAAGAAAAAAAAGGAAAAAAAAAAGTCCCAGTAGATAGGCTCTTCACGCTTCGTTCTAAGTTATTTCCTTACTTATTACTTTGCACTTTACGAATATAAAACCTTTACACTCTTTACGAATACCTGCATATGAGACAAGGACTCTATTGTAAGAGTCGAGTTGATGAAAGAGTACGATAGGCGATAAGGACCAGAGACAAAAGAATCTCGCCCACCTTGTCGTAGGCATATGCCTAAGAACTATCGTCGAGATTAACAGAAAATTATCGTCTACCCGTCGCTAAGAACAGATACCGGTTAGGGATCGTAACATTACGAATCGTCCCTTATAGCGATGTTCTGACGATACCAAGACGGACTACACCTTTGAGGATCAGTCTCTGGAGCTACCTGTAGTAGCAGACGAGTTACAACGAACTGTTTCGCAACTCGCAGGAACCCCGAGCCCAACGACACCCGAAGAACAATCAACATATGCAGAGTCAAGCTCCGAAAAAGAAGACAAAAGAATAGAGGGACCAGGACCAACAGGAGGAGAAGGGGCTGAACCTGCGCTAGGCCCGGCGCCGGAAGCAGCACCAGAACTGAGCCGTGAACAGATGGCACAACTCCTTGCCCTGTTAGGACAGCATCGACCCAAGGTCAAACAACCAGAAACATATGCGGGAGACAGACACAAGCTTCGCAGTAGGATGGGGGAATTAAGGATTTACTTTCGAGCCATGGGGTGGCAAGAAGCACATGACGCGGAAAAAATCATTTACGTTTCGAGCCTCCTACAGGGATATGCGAGCAAATGGCTCATGCCATATATGGAGAGCAATAATCCGACAGGATGGAGAAGCTGGGAGGAGTTCCAGGAAGCAATCAAACAACAGTTCAGAGAAGTGGACCCCAGGGGAGCAGCCAGGATCCACATAATGAATATAGAACAAGGATCCTGATCCATGACAGAATACTGTAACGAGTTCCGACTCCATCAGACCGAGGCAATGTTCGATAACGCGACAGCATCACAGTACCTATACTCGGGCATGACGGAAAGAGTACAGACGGAATTCGAACATTTTGATGACGAAACCACTTCGGTAGACGAATTGGCTGCATGGGCCATCAAAAAAGAAACTCGACTGGCGATCCTGAAGAACCTGAAGAATCGAAAGCCAAAAGAGGTTTCTACGCCCAGAAACACGGATGCAACGTTCCAACCAATACCGCCAACCTACAAAGGAAACGTCAAACCTACGATTAATCGAGACGTGGAAATGAACAAGGCACAGACTAGGAGGCCCCTCAATTTATCCAATGAGGAGTACAAAAGACGGAGAGACCAGAATCTGTGCCTAAGATGCGGCGGAAAGGGACACCAGATCAGAGAGTGACGAAATTGAGTGGACAATGGACAAAAGACCATGACACCCGCCCAAGGCAACCACTGGATGAGACAGCAGAAGAGAACCAACTGGAGAGAGATGACCACAGAAGAAGACCAACCGGAAAATGAGAACGGTCCCCAGTAAGAAATGGTCTGGTGGACAAGAAGGGGAGGAAAACTATCAGGAAGAGGAAAATGAGGATGGACACGAACGAGAGGATCACCATGGTAAATTACTATACGGCACGACTGGAGGAAGAAGGGGATCATATTATGATCAAAACGATACTATACGACACGAAAAAGAAAGGCACCATGATACATGCAATACTGGACTCTGGGGCAATAGAAGATTTCATTGACAAGGAAATCTGCGACAAATACAACTACCCCATGACGCCAACACGAAAAAAGAGACAGGTTTATCTAGTGGACGGAAAAGCCAGCACTATGGGACCGATAACCCATACAGTACAAGTACCTATGGCCATAGAAAGCCATAGGGAAGAGGCCACTTTCCAGGTAGCAAACCTGAAAAACCACGAGCTGGTCCTAGGGATGCAATAGTTACGACAGCATAATCCCACAATCGACTGGGACAACAACAAGATTACATTCGCTAGCGAACGATGCACGACGGGATGTCTCACCAGTTCGCCAGTGGTGTATACAAGACCAGAAAGACAGGCACAAGAAGCGAACCTGAAGGTACGATTCGATTAACTCAGAGAAGGACTAGATCGGAGAATCAGATTCAAGAAGTTGCACGAGAAGGCGCTGGGACCAACCATGGATTCCAGACAAGCGGCAGGTCATGGCCTCTATGCCGACCCAGACAAGACGATCCAAGCAAGGGGTCAAGAGACGATATCAACTGGAATAGCAATAGAATTACCTCCTGGTACCTATGGACGTATAGCACAACACACCAGACTAGCAGTCAACAAACGACTCATTATCAACGCAGGGGTCATCAATGCCGACTATACCGGAGAAATCAAAGTGGTCCTAGCCAACTTGGGTGATATGGACCAGGGAATCCGGCGGGGAGGTCGGGTGGCGTAGTTGATTATCGAGAAAATCAACAAAGAAGAAATGCATGAAGTACGAGAACTTCATGACACAACGAGAGGAACGAAAGGCTTCGGTAGCGCGGATAGCCCGAAGACCAAGAGAGAGGAATCGGCACAGATTCGAGAAATATCTGCCCACGTTTTCGCCAGATACTACAAGAGAGGAGACTTAACAGGAATCCTCAAATGGAATCCAAAAGAAGAAAAGCTGGAATTGGCACGAATCAACATCGGTGCGGAACTAGCGATATGACAAAAACAACAACGAAGGAAAAAGGAGTGGTACGATGTAGTACCACAAGAATACCACCAGTTCACGGACCTGTTTCAAGAAAAGGAAGCAGATAGACCACCACCAAGAAGGCCAGGAGTGGACCACGAAATACACAGCGAAAAAGAGGAAAAAACCAAGACAAAGAAGAATATTCCATACCAACGACTTTACCCCTTGGGGGAAAAAGAATTAGAGGAACTACGAAGATATATTCAGAAGAGTATGAAACGAGAATGGATACGACATTCGTTTGCATCAGCGGGATTGCCAATGCTATTCGTCAAGAAAAAGGATGGAAACATGAGGCTATGCGTGGACTACCGAGCCCTCAACTCAGTAACAAAGAAAGATCGGTATCTGCTACCACTGATCGGAGAAGCCCTGGATTGGTTAAGATCGGCGAAATATTTTACCAAACTAGATATTAAGGACACCTATCACAACATATGGCTAAAAGAAGGGGACAAATGGAAGACAACCTTTGCAACAAGATACGAGATGTACAAATATTTGGTTACGCCACTCGGGCTAACCCATACACCGGCATCATTCCAACGATGGATCAACCAGGTACTCAGCAAGTTCCTAGATATATGCTGCATTGTCTATCTAGACGATGTACTCATATATTCGGAAAACCTAGAACAACACATGAAGGACGTCAGCAACATCATGCACGAGATCCAGAAATCGGGGATGAAAATAAAACAATCTAAGTGCGAGTTTCACAAGAAGGAAACAGAATACCTAGGGTTTATCATCAATGGGAGTGCAGTCCAAATGGACCCAGTCAAAACAGCGGCCATATGGGACTGGGCGAAACCAAACAACAAAACAGACATCCTATGTTTCATGGGATTCTGCAACTTTTACCGCAGGTTCATAGAGGGTTTCAGCCAGATGGCAAAGCCCCTTTATAACCTAACCAAGAAAGATGTCAAGTGGAACTAGGGGGAGAAGAAGCAGGAAGCTTACGACGCTATACGAACAAAACTTACAATGGTACCCATACTGGTCCATTTCGATCCTAGAAGATAGACAACAATCGAGACTGACGCATCCAAGTATGTTTGTTCTGGGATCATATCGCAGAAATGCGAAGACGTGAAATGGCGCCCAGTGTGCTATCGATCGAAGACGATAACACCGGCTGAATGCAACTACGACGTTGCCAACAAAGAACTACTAGCAATAGTTCAAGCACTCAAGGAGTGGAGAAGATACATACAGAACAATGACCACCAGGTCAGGGTCCTCACAGATCATAAAAACCTAGTTCCTTTTATGACGACGAAAGAACTCAACGACCGTCAAATTCGATGGATGGAGAATCTCAGCAAATACAATTTCAAAATCGAATACAGACCAGGGAAAGAAGGAGGAAAACCAGACGCCTTGACCAGGATCGCAAGCGACAAACCACAAGATAAAGAGGACGAACGAAGTAAACAGAAAAATCGAATCCTGCTCCCCAAGGAATACTGCGAAGCTATGGACTCGACAGAAATCCTAGACGAAGACGACGAGGAACTACGAAAAGCGATTGCTGAAGAAAAGCAATTTCAAGGAATAACAAAAGACCTGGAGAAAGGAGGAAAAGAAAGAAAAGGGATGGCCTTAGGCCTATGCGAATGGAAGGACCCCTATATGTGGTACGATGGAAAGATATGGATACCAGAAGACGAAAAGATAAGAACGAACCTTATCAAGAAACACCGCGACGGTAAGCCAGCAGGACGCGGAGGAACAGCCAAAACAACGGAACTGATCACACGGAAATACTACTGGCCAGGACTAAGAGAATCAGTTAAACAATATGTCAAGAACTGCGACATATGCCAGCGGATGAAAGTGGTACGACATGCATCATATGGGCTGTTAAAACCCAATGAGGAACCAGAAAAACCATGGGCATCCATATCTATGGATTTCATAATGGACTTACCTATGGCCAACGGATATGACTCTATCATGGTAGTGGTGGATCGTCTGACCAAAATGAGTCATTTCACACCCCCGACGATGGATATGATGGCACGGCAGTTCGCAACAATATTTATCAAAGAAATGTTTCGACTGCAGGGACTACTGAAAGATATCATCACAGACTGAGGATCCATATTCACGTCAGGAGTATGGAAAGAGATAACGGACGAACTCGGAATCAGAAGGAAACTTTCTATGGCCTTCCATCCACAAGTGGACGGACAAACGGAAAGGACGAATGGCATATTGGAGCAATATCTATGAGCCTACATCAACTATCAGCAAGACAACTGGGAGGAATTACTACCAAAGCGGAATTTGCATACAAAAACGGAAGACAAGAAACAATTAAGACGACATCCTTTTATGCAAACTATGGTCTCGACCCAGAATATCAGGCCATAGGTCATACGACCAAATGACTGATAACGGATAAAGAAGACATAAGTCAATTACACGACAACCTACGAGCAGAAATGACGACAGCACAATTACGCCAGAAAGAAAACTACGATCAACACAGAAAACCCCATCCACAGCTACGACAGGGCCACAAGGTCTGTTTACTACCAAGGAATATATGAATGACGAGGCAATCCAAGAAATTAGGCTACAAGAAAATGGGACCATTTGAGATAATGAAAAGGAGAGGGAAACGAGCATATAAACTCGACCTTCCCCTATCCATGAAGATACACAACACATTCCACATCTCGCTTTTGGAACTCTATCAAGACAACAAGCTTCCTTCACAAACAATTACACCTCATCCTCGTATCGAATTAGACAGAGAACCTGAATACGAACTAGAAGAAATGATCGACTCTCGCTTATACCACGGTAGCCTTCAATACCGTACTAAGTGGACTGGTTATTCCTCTGAACACGATCAAGAGTGGTACCCAGCTACCAACTTTACAAACGCCCAAGATGCCCTCCACCTCTTCCACCAACGCTACCTACACAAGCCATCAGCCGAGCATCGAGGACGCTCTGGACAACTTCGAGCTCGTGGGCAGCCCGACGAGCCCTCCACTGGACGCAGCCAAGTGGGCTGCGGCAGAAGAAGAAATCCGAATCAAGAAGGAGGAAGAAGAGAAGACCATCGAGGCTGAATGGCCAAAGTGGTTAAAGACAATGAGAAGAACCATGCCGTCTATCACTGTACGACATGCACGGACGACGGGTGTCCCATGCACCTAGATGGAAAACAACGAAGCAACTTCATCCCAAGCAAGAAGTCGGCGACAAAGCAATCGCCACCAAAAACTACAATCCAAGCCGAATAGGCGACACAACCAAAACCTCCTCCCACCGGCCCCTCTCACCATAAGATTTCCTGGCAGAACTGCATGCGCAGATACTACCCATACCATCGAAGACAACTATGGGAAGCCAAACAGGCAACCAAAAAGGTTCAGGGGACAGAACCTAAGGAGGGGGAGCATACAAAGGTTTTTGTGTCCAAGGAGGAACTCCGCCGAACGATTGAACATTTACGACGAGAGAACGATCAGCTGGTGGAGGAAACTAAGCGACAACAGGAAACGATCGCACGTTTGGAAATGGAAGGAGGTACACATCGGCGGATGATGGAGGGATCGAGGAGGGGAGTGGAAATAATTCGGGCCTCCTACAACGACAAAATAGTGGCAACGGACGACGCGCTACTGCAGGAAAAGCTAAAACTGAGAGCTATGATACACGAAGTGTGAGGACTTTGCCGTGAGGCAAACGATAGTGCCAAACGCTTCCCGAGGTTTGCGGACTGCCACTACAAGGAGAGATTCTAAGCTCAAAGGGACTTGAGCTAAGGGAGGGAGGAGCTAATGTCACGAATGTGACTTAGCGTGGAAAGGTTTTCACATGACTCATAGTTATGAGTTATAGGTATGTTATGTTTCGCACATGACCTCATTAGAGGTCATGGGTTTCGCGCATGTGACCATTTCGGTCATATGATTAGTTTATGATGTTTTGATAGGACTCACAGCTGTGAGTCATATGTGGCGGGTGACTCAGAGGAGGAGTCACAAGGGCGTGAAGGGCAACTATATAAGAAGGACATTAGGTCCAAGTAGATAGGCCATCCTCCGTCTCCTCTACACACCCGGCGATTGAAATCAACCCTCAACGCTAGGTATTCACGAACCATCCACCCCCCCCTCTCCTCCCACGATGGCTTTGGCCTAGGAGTGACGGCCATCTCCC